>JAVJIF010009553.1:0-87625 GCA_038442645.1 Agave tequilana | reverse complement strand
TGCTTCTTGAGCATGGAAGTCGCTAGCTGATGCGAACGGTCTTCTGTTATTCCAATCTTGCAACTGTATAATAAATATAGGAATTACAACAATAGAATAAGAACATAGCACCCTTCGTAAGAACATAGGACCCACAAGCAGTGCAAGCAAAATGCGTGGTGCCCGACCTCAGTTGATGTCAACACCATTTTTATTTCTTTTTTATTGTTATCATCCATTCTGGTCTAGAAACCTTGGATTTCTTTGTCCAAAAGCAATCTTAAGTTACCTATATCTCTCCCTCTCTCTCAGGACGATCACCAGTTTCTTATTTACTGGAAATTTGAAGTCAACAAATTTACTCCCAAAGAATATAAATATTTGGCTAAATTTTAAGAAACTACCATGAATTTAAGCAGTTTTATCAGAAAACTACCATAAACTTTTTTTGTTTAAAAACTACCATGAATTTTGTAGTTTACAAAGAAAACCTAAATGGCATTGATGAATGTCCTGAAAAGACCGTTTTGACTCTTTTTCATTTCAAAAAAAAAAAACCAAACTCCTTTCAACGCTAGGTAAATTGGAAAAATGAACCCCAAACCCTTCGGGTTTTGGCCATGGAGTTTGATCCCATGGCAGTGAATTTGAGAACCTTGGCAATGGACCCGATCTCCATGTCAATGGATCCCGCGCCATGGCCATGGAACTCAGATCATGGTTCGAGCTCCATGGCCATCGGTTTGTTTGTGGAACTGTTCATCTTTGATCTAGGATTTTAGGTTTAAAGCGATTTTAGATGTAAAATTTGATTTTTGATGTGAAAATAGCATAGGAGATGAGGTGAATAGAGAGTTAGATATACTCTAAGCGTGAGAGAGAAGGAAAACTAGGGTTTTTGAGGGTAGAAAAATAGTAAGGAGGAACAAAGAAAATATCAAATAAATATCAAATAATTAATTTAATAATTTTATAGGTCAATAAGGTTTATAAAAAATTAACTTTAATATTAAATGAATGATTATATAAACTACATGAAAATGATTTTATTAGTTAATAGAATTTATAATGACACTTTAAAAGAAATTTTTTTAATATTAACTCTTTAGTTAAAAAATTAAAAAATCGTAAGCATTTTATTAATCAAATAATTCATTAATTTTATTCTTAAAAATTAAGGTCTAAAGGTTAAGTAATAACTAATTAGTTTTTGGACAATAATTCTAGAACTTTCAGAAATATATTTTACTTCTACTAGTTAACATGATAGTTATATAAAGAAATAATTTTATCATTATGGTTAAGTAATAATTATGTAAAAGATAACTAACGTTGTTAGGAAATACTAGGAAATTCTTTTTTAATAATTTATTGGTTATCTTTTGAGATTTAATTGTTGTTTTTTAAATCTTCTAAAGGGTTAGTTCTAAGAAACTTTGCACGAATAATTTAGACCAAAAGAATCACGGGCAAATCACATGGTGCAACACTTAGCAAACGCTGAAGTCACGGATGGTAGTTTCTGAAAAAAATCGTAGCGGGTCATAGTAGGTTTTAAAAAAAAAAAAAAGGTTTTGGTAGTTTCTGAGAGAACCCTAAAATCATCACGGTTTCTTAAATGTTGCCTGAATATTTGCTTAGAGTTTAGCATAAATCTGTGAATTTGAAGAAGCCATGGTTCCATGTTGAACTGCAATAGGTTATGGAATGGAAAAAAGGTTTCACACAGGATCAGATATCAACTAAAGAACAAGATACTTGAACCTAATACCAAACATGGTTTCCACTTTCCACCATTCATTGGCAAATACAAATGAATGTAAGGATTTTAAAGGTAAAGGGATTCATTCTGCACTTCCTGAAACATAACATACAGTTTGGAGCTTCAAATTAACTTATGCATGCTTGGGTCATTGTTTAGTATCAATTTACATATTATGGTAGTTTCTAGTACTCATCTATATAGTAGCCGTGGTGTTTCTCAACATTACTAAACCAACAATTAAATGATGACTCTCCATCAATTGCAGATATAAAGTGAAAGAGAAACTGCACAGAGCAGATTCAGTGAATGCACAAAGGCCCAATTAGGATCGATGTGTCATGAAACCATCATCCTCAAGTATTTCTACAACCACTGCTACCTGCTTTTTATAATATTGATATTAATCTAGAAAATCATGTCTTTTTCCGATAATGCTTCCAAAAGATTGCTGCTTCCTACACTCTTTGGTTAACAAATATATTAACAAAGTAAATTGAAAAAGACCAAATGTAAAATAGAAGAAAATCAGAATTCATCATCATTGCCTAGGCTTTTTCTAATTAACCAAAAAGTTGAACCATTATATCCCTGCCTGTCCACCTCGACCCTGACCATGCCAAATTCCTCACCAGCAAATGGCGGAAAAGAGGGACTTGCAATAACAAAGGCCATTTGTCAGGTAGGAAAATTGACCTCATTGTGCATGCAGTTTACGCTCCATGCAACATCTAATATCCACAATTCTACTTGAAAAGATACTAGAGTAACTTCCAAAACCGTGGCAAATTTTTCACCAAAGGAAAGTGTGCAAACAGACCAAATAAAAATGAATGCACAGTTCATATAACTGAAAAGTATGATAGACAATTATTATTTATAAAACTTCAGAACTTTGAAAACCAAACTTTGCAGTAGGATTACCTGGCTCAACAATTCAGATATAGCAAACCTTGCTCTATCTTTTATTACTTCCATCGTAAGCCTCTTATGACCAGAGAGATTCGAAACGGATCGCTGAGAAAGAGGAGTGCTTCCCGGAATTGTCCACAGGAGCTGCCATAGGGCCTGTGCAAAGAAACATTTAAATTTTAATAAAAAGAAACAACGTAGATAACTGCTATACTATGCAATTCCAATAGTAAGTTGGTTGGAGTGAAAATGAATGTAAAAGTGAAACAACAGAAATTTGATACTAAACCAGATCAACTTATGCTACTGATACATGCAAAAATAAATTAATCACAAGTACCTGCTTTAAAATGATGACTAAGAGTTTGATATCCTTTATTGGAAGTGGTTTCTGTTGCTCATAAAACTCCTCGCTATCTACAATCATCAGCATATGCCTGAGAGAACATGTATGGTATATTTCATAGTTAGCATCGTAAACGAGGACTACTCAGCTACTACTCAACTTACAGAAAGAATGTATGTGTGTGTCATGCTGAATAAAAGCAATCTAGAGTGAGCATGTAGCCTTACTTGTACACTGGACTGAAAACAGCCAGAGGTAACAACCAACCCAAAGCATCTCCAGATATACACGCAGTGAATTTAGAGACAGGCCATCTTTGACTCTCCTGGCATCTCTTTATAAAATTCCAAAGTGCAGGAACGAGCTCTGTTCTATAAGCTAGTCCAGTCATAATACGCTCAATGCGCAATGTATTGAAAATGACATGCAGGAAAGAACAAATAGCACCGATAGCTTCACTTCTTCACTTGATTGCCCATTATTATTATTATCTGAATCAGCAATTAGTAATGTATCTCTGAACAAAGCATTCACCTGTTGAGAAAGTACATTTCAGCTCCAGCCAAAAGCACTGAAAATAAATTTAAAAATACGAAAGCTTAGAATGTGAATGAGTTAGACAATGGCATACCAAATTCTGAAGCAGGCGTGAATCTATCGCGTTAGATATCTGCTTTTCTAAATCCTTGTTCAGAATTTCTTTAGAATCCTCATCCATAGCATCTTCATTTTTACCATAATCTGTAATATCAGATGCAATTAGGTCAGAAAGCAAGAAAGCAAAACGGCTACATGAGGTAAGCTAAAAGAAGTTAAAACAAAGATGTGGAACCAACAGAACAGTTTCAGTAACAGCCTTCATATGATACCTAAATCAACTGTCACAGCATTGGCTGGGAGCTCCCATGTGAGCAGCAGAGATGAGTAATATCATCAGTTTGCTTCCCATTCAAGTCTAGATATGGCTCTTTGAAAGCAATGATCCACTCTCAAGTCATATTTAAGCATAAAAATATATACATCCGTTGTAATCAGATTGTCAATTTACTGTTCATAATATAAATAATTTTACTAGATGTATCAGATGTACAATATGTAGCATTTACATCACTCTAGAAATTTCTAGCTCAACTCATAAATGAAAATTACTCTCAGTGAAAATATCTGAAAACCCTTTCCTAATCTTTGACAACTTTTAATTGTCTCTCTACTTCATTCCGCTGCTGTCTTGATTCCTTCAACCTCTCCAGCCACTCAGGGTTTTCCTCCACCAAGATGGAAGGCGGGGTCTTTGTTCTAGATGTCCTAGATGTATTGAAATATATTTTGGTAGATTCAGACACATATAAAGAACACCAAAGAAACAAATATATGTACTAGATGTTAAAGACACCAAAACAAATATTAAAGACACAAAACCTAGTTCTGATTCCATGGTGGACAAATGAATAAATCTTACTTTCTCCAGCTGATGGCAGTGAAGGCAATCCCTCCAATAAGAATGTTGAAACAGCTACAAAGTCCATGGCCTATTTAGATAAAAGGATAAATATGTAATTTGTTAGTATATAGATTAATCATGCTTGAAGTGGAAAAGATCATCGTCATCCAAGCCAGCCCCCATGAACACGGGAGAGCAGTTTTGGAGCAATCTTAGGTCTATAATAGAATACAGGAATGAAGATGTTAATATCAAAGCTCGTAAAGCAATTAAGGCTTTTAGGCAACATAAATATAGAAATCTGGGAAAATGTTATATTATGTTAAAGAGAAAAATAAGGCAAATTTACTACTAAATTTACAAATGTTGTTCATTGAATACTTCAAATATACACATGACAACAGAACCTTTCCCTCAAGAAACAAGAACACAATGCATTAAATTAGCAACAACTTCAAAATCATGAAAAAAGACATTCAGGGGGTGCATTTCAAATCCAATATTTATAAAAACAAAAACGCCAATATATCATTCAACATAATGATGAGAACAGATGTCATTTTGTGTCACAATATGGCATAGACAAGAAAAAGTAGCAACATTCAGCAGTGCGTATAAATGAACATCATTTTTTAATATCTGAAAGTTAATGCTGCATAGAAAAGTAAATTATTCTCCTGCCTAGGAATATGGTGAGTCACTCAATAGTAGACAAAACAAAATTAAAGCAAAGAATGCCCTCCATACCATCACAAAACTGCAATTAGGTCAGACATGGCAACTCCAGCAGCTTCAAGTAAATTCCCAAGAAGGCAGGCATAACCCGGGAGTTCATGAGATTCGTCTGGAAGGACATTGATATGACTTGGCAAACATGATGCCATCTGATGAATGTAATGCCTGACTAGTCCTTTAGAAAAAAAAACCTGAAAAAATCAAAAAGTTACATGGAAGAAACCAACAATCTATTTTCATACATACTTCACTATGTATGCATATGCTGCACCTGCTGAAACATAATGCTTGACCAGTCCATTGAAAAGAAAACTTAAGAATGAGAACCTGCTTGGATGTATGGGTGCACGTATATCTATGCATTTAAACAATAAGAGACAAGGAACTAGACCAAACAGTTTTGAGCACCTCACATGATAGTGTTAGTTCCCATAGTTTTATATAGGAGATTTCCACATGTCAATATACGAAAACATAATTTTTAGATTCTATATGAAAGGTAACACTTGCATATTCATATTAGGGTATAACTATCAGCATCAGCACAGCAGTTACACTAGAATGGGAAATAGGCATACCAATGGGTCGCGTTTGGACCCATACCTGTACGGGGTTTGGACCCGTACCTGACCCATACCTGTACCCGATTAGATAGGTATGGGAAAAACTGTTATACTCGCGGACCCGAATAGGACCGGATCCGGACCCGTTTACCCTATCAGTAAACGGGTCGGATCTGGTTTTATTTGAACCATACCCGATTAGACCCGAACCGTTTGATTTATAATATACTAAAATATAACCCTAACACTAATCCTCTCACTCTCTCCATCGCCTCCCTCTCATCTCTCAGCTTCCCTCTGGCTGCTCTTTAAATTTTGTGTCTCGTGCTCTCTCTAATGAGAAAATCAAGCATTTTTTCCACGCAGTCAAATTTAGGCTTTTGATTTCGAGATCAAAATCCAAGGTTTATGGGGCAAAATAGGGTTTTTGACTCCTGCAAGATTATTCTCTTTCAATGGAGGTTTGCAGCTACCCTTTTCCTGCCTATGAAGCACGGACACTTCAAAGTGAGTACAGTGTTCGTGTCGGACACGTGTCGGACACCGACACTGCAAGACACTTGCCCAACACATATCGGACACTCCGAAGCCGTGTTGAATTCTAAACAGCCATAAAATCGTGTATCAGCACCGTGTCCAACGCCATGTCAGTATAAAATAAAATTTAAAGGTCATGTTTTAAATACCTAAAAGTCGCATGTCGCTTAAATAAACACGAAATGTCTCTTTAACATAAGCAAATATGTTAGTAGAATCTATACACATCACGAACTAAGGGGTGTTTGGTTGCAAGGAAATGAGCAGAAGTAAGGAAATGGGGAAGTATAATTGCTCACTTCCCGATCTATCCAAACACCGGAAAAGGAAAATAAGAAAACCCCTTTTCCTTTTCCTCTTTCTCTTTTACACAACCATTTCCTCACTTCCAGAGTGCTACAGTTAATTTTGTGGTCATGTAAATCTCATTTGTAATAAGTTGTAGCACAAAACGGTAATTTTTTGATCATGTAAATCTCATTTGCATTCTAATACAGTCCATTTTTATTTTCTTATATAATTTTTATTTTAATATTATTTTGCGGTCAACTTTTCCACTTCCACTTTCACATTACCATCCAAACACCGGAAAGACATAACATTTTCCAAACAACACTTCCCTCCCAACAACATCCAAACACCGAAAAACTTATTAACCATTTCCCAAGTTCCAAAGGGAACTATTACCACTTCCTCACTTCTTCACTTCCTCACTTCCACCCTTAACCAAACAGGCCATAAGTGAAGTGTTAGTTAGATTTTTTTTTTTTTGGGCTTATTAGAAGCTATATATGTAAATTATTTAGATTTTATTTTTTCATTTTTACCTTTAATAAAACACATCTTATTCACTACGGGTTTTGATATTTATATACTTACACACGTCCATATAATTATATCATCGTGTCTCTGCATCCTAGATTTTAAGAATTTGCCATGTTGTCGTGTCCGTGTCGTGTCGTATCCGTGTCCCGTGTCCCGTGTCCCGTGTCCGTATCCATGCTTCATAGTCTCCCGCTGCCTGGTCGACATCTCCCTTCGATTCCCTGTCGATCGTCGAAGAAGTATGTTGCCTCCCAAGGCTAGTGAAGCGCGCTCTGATCGGAATAGCTCTCCTCACCTCTAACTGCCTTCGTCGCCATGGCCACTCTTTGCTCGGCTTGCATCGACAAATTCTGTGTCGCCTTGGAGGCAGAAGACTTCTCGAAGAACATCAATAATATGATCAAGGCCGAGTGGTGGCTAGTCGCCCGAAGCAGTCGAGGGAGGAACAAGAGGAAGAGAGTTGCTGATGGTTTCTTGGCCAGAGATGGTGATCTAATCGGGTCGGGTCGGATAATCGGGTCTAGACTCGTCACTAAACGAGACAGGTATGAGAACAGTTATTCAGGCCCCGCAAGTAATCTAAGACAGTCTGGTACGCGTAATGATAATCAGGTTCGGGTTGTAACCACCGTACTCGCCCCAAAACCGCCCCGTTGACAAGCCTAATGGGAAAGATGATGAGATTAGCTAATACTTAATAATGTTTATATATAATTCTGAATTCTCCGTGATCAATCATGGTTCGGCAACTTTTTTTTCATATCAGCATCAACAATTTCAAAAGGTTTAGCAATTCCAGGTAAGACTTTCGGATTTTGCAGTATCAACTACTTCATAAAAACAAAAAACTAACTAAAAAGTTAAAAAGTTCCAAGATAAGAGAGGCAATAAATTATGACATTTTTACAAGATGAAGTTTAGATTAAGTTTTGATTGAACTTTTATAATGTAGTAGCTGGTGGAGCATTGATTTCCAGACGGATGTATGTATGCATGTGTGTGAGCTTGTCTATGTGTGATGTATTTGTGCGTACACTTGGTGATTAGAAGATTAAGAATTTAAGACCTCTCTTAGCATAGTTAGCCTACTTTGGTGTTATCATCAGAAAGTGAATATACAAATATAAGGTGTACCTAAGAAATATACCTCTTTGAAGTATGGAAGGTGACGCCAGAGAAAAGGGACAGAAAGCAATTGTGATGAGAAACTCCACCGAAGATCTATACTCGAGCAGTTACATGAATGTTGAGCAGTATGAGAAGAGATGAGTACAAGGACATGCTCAAATGAAGATATATCTGCACAAGCTTCTGGTGTCTTAGCACTATGCTGCAACAACAGTATTTCAATCAGAGAAACAAACTACGGGATTATAGAAGATCAGGATATATGTTAAGTCCATTTATGTTTAAAGAAAAAGAAGAATTAGAGAAGGGATCAAACAAGAGTGGAAAAAATATTTAGAAGAAAAGCACCCGGTAATCATTCTACATATGTTTCTGGTAAATATATTAGATGTGTGACAATATATACGTGGGAAAAATACCAGCCCAGTGAGAAGGATGTCTCGCAACATAAAAGAGACTTTGCTTTCAAACAGATAATCTGCAACTTTGGAAACCCACGGAAGATCAGGATTCATTAGAGTAGCCGATGTCTCCAGCAAGATGATAGTTGGCATACTAGAATATTTAGATGGCAACAAAGTTGACTCCCCAGCAGATCCCTATGCAGAGATTAAAAATAAAAAAAAACAAGGGGAAAAAGGGGGAAAAGAAGTAAATGAGCAACTTTTGTAGATATCACTCTGAACACAAGTGCCCGAGTGACAATAGTCAGAGAGTAAATTGAACAAGTCCTATAGGAAAGCAAGTTACTACTGTAAAAAGAAACTTTGGAATAATATAGCTTCTGAAATCAGAAGAAATTCGAAACATTTTTGTCAAGCACAGAATAATCAAAAATAAGAAAACAAGGGCAATTTCAAAAAGACAGAAGAAGCAAATCAATCATACATCTACATTTATACAAATTCATCAAAAAGCCCTACTTTATGTAGCTAACAGTGGCTTTAGAATCTTGCAATCACCATCAACACTGCATCCAGAATATCAACTTTAACAATAATTCATCAAAAACCCTTGCTCGAGTTAGTGATAGGTCGGACGAAATACAAGTAGAGTGATCCATTTCCAGTTCTCTAGGTGTTTTACCTCTTGTTACCCAGTAGGCCTGTTTATAGGGGCTGACAGGTAGTTATGCCAGCTTCCCCGTCAAAATCCAATACTGCCCCATAACAGCACTCCTGAGCCAATCAGGCCTCAGTTCATGTTGTCCTTGTTGTTAACCTTGTTGTAAGGCTCACTACCAAGAGCAAGTGGGCTTTATGTGTTTTCCCGGTCCAGTGGCATCAAGCCATGCTCTATCAAATACAATTTTTATCCACTTTATTTTGAGACCCATTTTTCCAGTTATTATAGCAATCAATTACCAAATATGGACTAGCTAATTTCATGTTTCTACCTCGAATACACATATGCGCGCAAAAAAGCACATCTGACACACACACACACACACACACACACACACAGAGAGAGAGAGAGAGAGAGAGAGAGAGAGAGAGAGAGAGAGGTTTAAATAAGACAAATTCGCTTCGTGCGCAGGGGAATAAGTTCAAACCATTCTTCCTAAAGTAACAATAATCCACTCTTCTCTAGCTACATAATCCACTAGCGAGAAGTTCATCATGTGTAGGTCATCATTCATTTCTTGCGCAAACAGCAATCAGTGCACCATATATATTTTTATGTCAGAAATAGAATAGCATAGCATAAAATCAATCCATCTCTCATATGCTGCCTGCGCTCATTTATACCTTTAGGATCATGTGACTCTAACTTCGAAGTTAACCCCTTCATGGAAAAGCGACAGTCTCCCATACTTGGGACAACAGAATTCTTGTTTCATTATATTTCTGAACATTTTTATGTGGTATTGGTCTAATGAGATGATATAATTATGTTTGAATTCCGTGTGCGCTTGAGTGTATATTCTAGGAACAGAAAAAGGAATGGAATAATTGGGACAACTCAACCTCTCCAAGATTGATTTCGATGGGTTAGACATGGCAAACCCTAGAACTTCCTCTTGTATAAAGCTCGGCACAAAAGACCTACAGCTTTACCAACAGAAGAGATGTAAGTGGAAAGAGAACCTCTGGTGAAAGAGAGCAGAGGGGAATAGGTTAAAATAAAGCGCAAAACAGAAAACATTTTTATTAATATTTACTTTTTGAGCTACTGGTTAAAACATTTTCTTAGTTTGGACTTCGGAATATAGCTTTTGCAGCCAATAAGCAACAAGCCTTCAATTGAAGCAAAAAGTAAATTCACCTAACTCAACAAATATCCAACAAATTTTGAAGAAACACTTCCATGCAACTCGCTGGAATCCTACAATCTTTCAATTTTTCGCATAGAGATTGATCAACTGGCTGCTCCAAAAATATGCTGCTCCAAAAATATAGACAGACATACTACAGACAAGTACTAATTGAAATAGACCCATGAGGACCGGACGGGTTCAATGTTAGCTTAAAATATTGGCCCTTTCATGTCAAAGTATTTGAGAATACAGGAAATATAAAACGTAAGGGAAGAGAATCTGAGGTCCTGAACTGGTATCTGGAACAACTCTTTATTTTTCAAATATATTAATATAGCAAATTAAAAGCAGGCCTTAGCTTGCTTCAATTTAACACTAACATTTTTAGCTTGTGAATAAAGTGAATCTATATGGTGCAAAAAAGAAAACAAAGTCTTCGTCCAAATTTTTAGGCTTCTACAGTAATCCTTTTTTCCTCCAATCATTGTAAAGTCTAATACATTAGCAACTGCCATATCCTATTTTATTGCCTTGATTCATGTTCATTTCGTTCTATCCCTTGTAATAACAACAACTCGTTCCAAGTATGTACCTATCATGCTAATTGGTACCTATGCAATTTTTCTTTTTCTTTTTCTTTTTTACATTTTTTAACTTCATAGAATCAAAGAGTAAGTCATTTTATTGCACAAGTTGGTAAATGAAAGGTTACTGGTATCCCTAAAAGCTTTGTTGATGGATAATCCCTGGGCCAAAATAAGTTGATTTGGAAAATAATAATCATGATAACTATCTCACACCAATATAAAAGATGTATAATAAGGCAACTAGTTCATTCCTGAAAAGAACATAATAGCAATGTAATACTTACTTAAAAAGACAGTAACCCCTGTTCTCATGTTTCAAGGAATAAAAAAATAATTTAATAATCTTGTAGATATAACATACAATACTTCCACTTCGTATTAAGAAAATAATAGTAGTTTTTACACATAAGCCACAAGTTTACGAAGATTCAACCAAGCAATCAAAAAATTGGGAATCAACTCAGGTGCCTGCCTCACCTATTATGGTGAACTGTCTTCAGGCAAAAATATACAAGCCTCTTAACTCTACTCTCCACAATAGAATGCTTTGTAATGTAATCTTTGTCTGCAAAGAGGTCGACAACATTGCCTGTGAACAATTAAATGTTGTCAATGATAAGTACATATATATGTACTAGCAGCATATTTGCGGCAGGAAACAAATAATATCAAAATTAAGGCAAAAAAGTAGATATTGAACCATATAAACAGGTATAGAAATGTACATAAATTAGTGACATAGATCAAAAAATTAACTCACACAAATACAGAATCCAATTGCATGAGATGCATAAGCCAAAAATATAAACCATGTAACACATGTCTGACAGGACAAAATTTATCTGATTTTCTTCCTTTCTAACGAGGATATCAAAAGAAAAGCATGATTGAAGGAACAAGAATGACCACCCAACAAAGGAACCTACACCTGGGCTCAAGTTTGCTAAACCATCATGGTATAATTAGTCACAATGCTCACAACTTATAACGCATTCTTCAGTGATCCTTCTAAATACCAGCCCACTGACCCAGAAATTTTCTTCATTAAGATAGTCAATGTTTATTGAACTTTTAACAATATCCTAAAATTATTTACTAATATGAGTAAGATGCAAAATGCAAAATGCCACGAACAATCACCATCAAGTTCTTCACACCTTACTACAATAATTATATGTAGCGCAGTGACAACTTCTCTAAAATTGTATACTATAAATAAATAAATCATGATCCAAAGAAACTAACACATACCATCTATAATCACATTGGATGAGGTTCAACAAAAAATCAAGCTACATAAACCTGAACCACTAAATCACTCAACTACCTTTTCCAATATTGAACAGCAGATAAAAATGTTGATCTGCAAAAGAAAAGCCTGTAGTGCTATCACAGCAAGCATTCATGGATAGTTTGACCCATCTCCGTCCTCTCTCCCCTTCCTCTTCCCTTTCCTCCTTTTTTTCCTTTCCTTGGGTTGCAGGGAAAGGTTCTTGCAGATCTTGTTGCTTTTCTTTTCTTCTCTTTTCTTTTAGAGAAATTGAAATATGATCACCTAGTTTTTTGTCTTAATTAAGTTAACTGTATTTATAGTTTATATCTTTTCTGGGTTGGTGTTCCTTTAAATTTACTGACCAAAATCCGGATTTCACTTTTTTGCATGGTTTCATATTCTCTTTGGTCAAATCTGATCGAAATGACCAGAAACAAATCGTTCAGCCAAAATATGAAGCTTGAAAAAAGTGTACTTGAGCTGACAAAGTTCAAGTGGATTAGTGGAAATGTGCTAAATGATAGGAGAAAATTAAGGTAAATTACCCTTCATCTTTTTACCACTTTCAGAGATAAACCCAACAACTATGAAAATTGACAAATCAATTTTTCAAACTTTTCTGCCGTTAGGTTTTCAGTTAGTATTTCAACAGAACATGGATCATGTGAGATGCACACAATAACTTAAGTAGTTTCATCCCAATTCTACCCTCATCTAATTTAAAATCCAACTGCCTTTTCTTCTACAACATCAAACCCATTCTCTTATCAACCGGAGTCTTACTTGGCCGCCTCTGTTTCTCATGGCTTCATCAATTCTGACAATGAGAGGAGCAAGCCAACAGGACGAAATCCTCCAAAATACCGCTACTGAAGATGCCATGTCACTAGAGGGATGATTAGTTGTCAGCCTTTCAAATGATGGGTTTAGATTAAACAGATATGGGTTAAAAAGCAAATAATGGGCTATAACTATACTAAGAAAGGAGACAGGTTAGCAAGAGTGACAATCTATACTTGAAAGATGTGGGTTTATGGTTTACAAGGTTATGTTTTCGCAGTGTAAAGGAAGAGGGAATATGGGTAGAAAGAGAGAAGATCTTGTTTAGAGGCAGGTAAGTTTAGAGAGAGACTAAGGGAGAAGAGATGAGTTAGATAGGGCAAAAGAGAAACTAATTTGAGAGGGAATCATTGAAAGATTGATTATAGAGAGCTTATGAAGAATAAAGAATTAAGGAATGGTATTTAAGTCATTTGTCTAGTTTTTTAAGGTTCAGTATCCTTGTTAAGCGGTGGAAGGGTTTTAGCATACTAGCAATTACTTGCCAAATTAAATAGATGATGGGATTATCTCAAAAGGTTTCATACATAAATGGGCTTTTTGTAATTTACTCAAAAACTAATGCATCCATAAGGAGTTAAGAGTATTTTAATAATTAATTTGAGGGTAAAATAAGTATGACAATTAATTGTTGTTTACCCAAAAAACAATGCATCCACAAGGGTTAGTTGATGAGATGGCCTCGTCACGTGCACAAGAGATTGATAAATGTGACAATTAGGAGTGCGACAAGATACTAGTTAATAGCTAATGGAACCAAAAGAACTAGACCTACAAAAAATGGATTAAAGCACTAAAATAGTTTATGAAACTTATGTACCTAGGGTGATTATTAGATTAAAATAATGGTACCCGCAGCTTATTTTAGAGAAAAATCTGCTTTCAGAAAAACAATGCCTGCTGTCCAGATTTGAACAGAGTTGAAACCTGGAAGAAGCAGAGAAAGGAGTGGATGATGACAAGATCTCCGTCTTCACCACAAACACAAACTGAAGTAACCCGTTGCCCACTGTAAAGAGGATTTTACCACTGTGCTACAATGGCACTTGCTATCTATACTAAACTTTGTTATTTCTCTTCAATAAAAATCCAAAATGGTAACCGAATTGACTTGTTAGGATTCCATAATTAACATAATTACAGACCCAATTAACTGAACTGGCCATTAAGATTTATCTAATCCTATTTTATGTTACAGAAAAAACTACTAAATCTTAAGTACCTTAAAAGAACTCAGATTAATAAAAAATATTGCAAGTACCTGATAAAACTGTAATTAATGCCCACATCAGTTTCAGCGCGACTCCTTCATAAGTCTAGCTCATGAGTCTATCTTGCAAGTTGCAACTTCTCCTTTCCCTCTACATGCTCAACCATCACAAATGATGATGAAGGCCTAGAAATGACCTTTTTGATGGTGGCAGATGCATAGAAAATGCGGTGACAGTGATGGATTGGTATCAATCTTGTGTAGCTTAGAGGTTACTTGATTACGGAAACAGGATTTTGGACTTATATAGAGGAGAAATTTTTGGTTTAAAGAAATCAAATTCTGTTGTTCACGACAAAACAGAGATGAAACTGTGATGAAGAAGCCTCACTCTTCACCACAAATATTCATCATCTGTTTCATATCAACTTCAGCCCGTACACAGGTTACTACATAACCTTAGAAAATGAATCTTGGAACACCATAACTGATTCCAAATAAACCTAAAAAATCTAAGACCCCATAAGGAACTTAGTTGTTACTCTCTAATGAAAAATTAAAAACCAAAACAGTGACAAAATTAATTATTAGCATTCCATGATAATTAAATTATGGACCATAATTAACTAAACCAGCTATTAAAATCTATTTAATAATATCTTGTCTCAATGTATTCTGCTTAATAAACATTACAAACACCCTCTGGAACTGAAAATTACTTTCATACCAGCGTCAGAAAGTTATCTGACATAGAAAAATGACCCTTAACAAAGATGAATGGAGAAAAGGGACTCTTGTGCCAAACCCGAAGGTAGGTGCTAACTGTTTTCTTACAATTGTTGTCTGCACGCCCCCATCCTGGAAATTTAGACAACCAACTATGGTCATAGTCCAATGCTAAGATATGTGGCAAGCACTGCACTCATCATTTAAATATATTGCATGTCTTTGACTGGATCATGCTGCACTTTCCCTACGTCAATAGCTTTAACGATCAAGCTCTTTTCCAAATATTTAGGGTCGAACAACTAAACCCCCTTTGCAATCACTCGATAAACTCCTGCGCTATGGACATCTGATGTCACATCAAGGTTTCCACGATCATTGTCATGTCTTCTTTTATAATTTAAGTCTCCATTTCCACTTGTCTAACTCTTCTTCATAAATCCAATCAGCAGCGTCAATGCTAACTCATAAGATCTATATCCATCTTTTGTTGGTGTATCATCAAGACTTGTTCAACTGTCCAAATAAGCAAAAGATGCAGACATGCTCATGATTTAGCAATTATCAGCTGGCCCTATAAATGTTTTTTCTTCAAGAAAAATATATTGCCAAATGCAAAAAACCGGCCAAAGTCTTATAATAAAAATATGTTGAATATGCATGTACTGAATGTGGTAGGAGCCAACAAAAAAATTACAGTCAAATTGTGAGGTTGTGTAAGAATGTAGCACGGCACTAGTATCATAGAGCCATGTCGTGTCCAAAACGTATCCAACACGCGTGTCAGACACACGTGCCATGTGTATTTTTAAGAATTTTTCACGTGTTTGTGGGCAGTGTCCATTTGGCGTTGCCGTGTCTGTGCAACATGGATGAGTATAAGGAGTAGAGCTGAAAAATCATTGTCATATATAGCATAAATTCCAAAAACTATTAGAGGATGATAAAAAAAGTAAACATCAGGATTCAACTATGATGACCTCGAGTTTGTATGATTAACAGCAGTTGATCAATAATGACAAGCTAAGTTGGCTTTATAAATAAATACATGAAAGAGATCAGTTAAATGAAAGATATTGACTTACCACTCAATTGAACAAAACAAAGAAGCAACCGACAAGCCTCCACGAGAATAGTAACATCACTACTGTTGCTTGCCGTGAAGAAGAAGAGCAACTGGGGAAGAAACTCTGAATCAGAACTGAAACATTGCCTGATTTGACAGAGATATTTCGGAATGTATTTAGATAATGCCTCAGGTGTTAAAATAACAAATTAAATTCATTACTTGGGAATAAACAATAAACAGCAGAAAAGATGAAGACAATCTTTCAGCGGTAAACAATCAAGAAGTCAAACTCACTGATCTGCATTTTGGCAATGGTCTCCAAAAGTTAGATGAAACTGTTTCCGCACATTTGAACGTGCAAGTTCAGCAACTCTCCTCCCTCTGAAGCATTTCTGCAATTATACTTAGTCAAGTGCCACACTTTGCAACCAGGAAGAATCCAACGGCCAATAAATTTCTACATAGAAGCTCACAATCGATTGATTTGAGCAAAGTAACAATGCGATATATAAAAAAGTGGGTTTTATACTATTTAATCTCTCAATTCAAAAGTGAGATTATGCAGATTCTTCCATAAGTAGGTTACACCTTTTAAATTAAAGAAAATAAGGATAATAAAGCAAGGTATAGTCCCCATGGATTCTGAGCTGGTTCTCGCATCCAGGTTGAACAGGGAGAATGCACAGACTTTGTGTTCTTGCCAAAAGCATATTTCATGACTGGCGGAAAACCTGACTATGGATAATATTACATGCAACAGCCAAAAACTTTATTCCTAATTACACATGTTTGCCACATGAATTCATTTTTCTTCATTCGGATGTTAGCGGCTATCTCTTTTTAAAATAGCAACTACATATCCTTCTTTCCTACCTCAATCTAGGTTCATTTCAGTCTACCCTAGTACTAGCAACTCATTCTTTCTCATCCTACCGCTTCAAATTGCCATACTCCCCGTTGCACAGGTTCAGACCATCTCAAACACTTTCCCCTCATTAACTTCATTAAATATTTGATTGCAGCTCCCTCTAACACTTTTCCTTCATTAAATAGTTGATTAACGCTCACTCTAACACTTTTCTTTCATTGAATACTTGGGGCGTGTTTGGATCATGGAAGTGGGAAAAATAAGAAGTGGGAAAACTCATTTTCCACTTCCTTTGTTTGTTTTGAACCGAAAATGAAAATGGAAAAACCCATTTTTCTTTTCCTTGTTCCCTTTTACACATCCCTCTTACACTACCATTTTCCCACTTTCAGGGTACTACAGTTAATTTTGTGGCCATATAAATCTCACTTGAAATAAATTGTAACTTAATGCATTAAATTTTAATGTCATGTAAATCCCACTTGCAGCCCAATTACAGTCCAAAAATGTATTTCAAAATTAAAATTTAATTTAATATTATTTTATGGTCAACTTTCGCACTTCCGCTTTCACATTACTAACCAAACACCAGAAAACACAATATATTTTTTCACTTACACTTTCACATTACAACCAAACATCAGAAATGGGAATTGCACAAATCCCAATTTCTCACTACACTTCCACATTTCCCATTCTCATTTCTCACTTACATATTTTCCTCCCACTTCCATCACACCAAACATGCCCTTGATTGAAGCTCTCTCTAACCTTCATTAAATCCTTGATTGAAGCTCTCCCTAACTTCTTGAAGGATAATTATTTCTTTTTATTTTTTAGTAAATTGCACCCATCCATTTTAGGATGATCAACACTCTCTTTCAGCACCCCTATTTTCAGCACATAGTTTCTCTTAGCCTCCCAACACTCCAACAATAAAATTGATCTAACAATTTGTTGGCCCAGAGGCCTTTCACCCTAATTTTGATGATGACTAACTTATAAAGTTATGTTACTAATGATCTTGTATTTATTAAGTATTAAGTTTCAGATATTGATCAAGATCTTAGTTGGTGTTTTAGCTTCAACAAAAGACTCGAAGTCAAGATTTGAAGCTATCACGTGTTGATTCAAGAGTTCGCATTTAAAGATCGCATCAAATACTCGAGATGGAGTCAAGTTCGTTTGGATCGTGTTTTGGATCGAGTCGACTTGGAGAAGAAGATAGACAAGAAGACTTTGGTCTAGATTTGTTTATTAGTTTGGATCTTGTGTAAGAATAGAATAGTATTGAATTGCTCAAGTATACACACACACACAAAGTTTATTGTTTTTTGTTTTCGGTTTAACCGTTTTAGTTTCAAGAATTTATGTTTACATGGTTTACATCTCAATAGAATAAGTTTTATGGTTTATATATGTGTTGGATTCTATCCACACATATTAGAGCTTCAATGGTTTATAGAAAATTATTTCTATGAGTTTTGTGTTTCGGTTTAACATGTATACGTTTTGTGCTTTAATATATCATATATACATCTTTCGGTATCATGAATGTATTTCATCAAAACAAGTTTACTTTGGTTTATATGTGTACTGGATTTCATTCATATGCATTTATCCTTCATATGCTAACTTATTTTGATGGATATAGTTCATGTGTTTAAGTTTTATTTTTATCAAAACTTATTTTGGTATTTATTGTCAATAACCAAGTATATATCATTTACTATGTGTATTGGATTCTATCCATACACACTATTCTTCAAATGTGTTTCAATATCTTATTTTTGTATTTATACAAGTATATAGAAAAATCGGATTTCCATTTCAATGTTGGATTTTGAAAAATACAATTTTTGATCTTTGCTTATATTTTTTATCGCAAAAATAGTTCAATTGTTTGTAATATGTGTTTATTTTTTATCACACATATTTGTACTTCAAAGTATTTATATGAATTTTTTTGTGGAATGTATGAGGATTTATTAGAATTTTTATGAGTTTATGAAGTTGATTTTTAAACCCTGAAATTTGGGCTTTTGGGCTGCTTACGGTCAACCAACAGGTCGACCGCAGGCTAGCTCGCTGACCGACCGACGTGCACATGTGCACGAGCCCAACGAGCGGTCGACCGACCGGTCGACCGACTGGCTCAAGCCCACTTTCGGGCTTGGCTCGGTCGACCGACAACCCTAACGGTCAAAAAAATGACCGTCGACCGAGCGGTCAACCGACAGGCCAGTTTGGCATATGTTCTGAGCCCAACGGCTAAAATTTTTTGGGCTCTATATAAGAGTTGTGTTGGCCAGTTTTTGGTTAAGATTTTTAACAAGTTTTCAAGAGTTATTTTGCCTACTTTCTGAAGAGTTTTTAAACAAATTTTTGATGTTAAAATTCTACATCTTTATTTAGTTTCAAAGTTTTAAAAAATCAAAGAAAAACAAGTTTTGGGAATCTAGATTTTTGTTCTGCATTTCTTATATCATTTCAAGAATTTTCTCAAGTGTTTCTCTTTGTGTTTCTTTTTCAAAATCTTTGTCCACTCACATACTTGAGCTATTCATTACAAATCTATCCTCTAGGATCATTGTATTGTGAGAAGTTTTGTTAGTGATCATTGGATCACCAAGTTCTTGTTTGTGATCTACGTGATCACCAAGTTTTAATTTTCTCTTTACTTTGTACCTACCCTCTTGTGTAGAGGTGTGTGGAAAGTTGGAGTTGTGTACTTCTTATTTGTAGATGGTGTAATTTCTCGGTGGAGGTCTCTTTGTGGAAAATCCTTAGTGGATAGTTGAAATCCTTTTGTGTGAAGGCGGGACTTAGAGCGGTGGCTCGAACCTCGAAACATATCTTGGTGTTTGCATTTGGATCTCTCTATCTCTAAACTCTCTACTATTATATATTGCATTGTTATTATTGCTCATATTTATACATGTTTGATATTATTTGTGCGCTCACATTTGTGTTTAACCAAGAGAGCAATTGAAGCACCTCAACTCTTAGTTTAGAGGAATCGTGAGAAGTTCTAGAGCCCTTCACGGGAAATTCGGATTCATTCTTGGTTACACATTGTGTGTGTTAGCATTTAGTTTTAATTTCGCATTATTTGTTCCTAGATTAGCACTACACCTATTCACCCCCCTCTAGGCGTACTTTCATAATTGTGTTCCAAAATTTTCCCTTCCATAGATATTTTAATGTCACAAATAGTACTCCAAAAGCAATTCCCACTACAAGCATCCTGATATAAGTCTACGAACAACATCTTTGTTACCATGCTGAGTGATTATCTCAGCATCCACCTGCCAACATGCTGTGAATTTTCCTTGAACCAAGGGGTCAAAAGGCTAACATCTTCTGGGATACACACATAAAACCCTTCCTCACTTTTGGCTGCTTGGAATCATTTTTAAGAGAAGGGTTGACATATTTATTTGATAGCCCTAACCGGTTGCTAACTGCTATCGGAAAGGGAGGTTTTGAGTTAAATCATTTAACATGTAGGTTCTCTAAGCCCGTCCTTGTGGCAAGCTAAACCAATTTATCTATTGACTGGGGTTGTTTAAGCATTGATGTGAATAATTGATTGGCAAAAGAAGCCCAAAACACTCTTAACCCTACTTTAACCCATTACAAAAGGGCAATATTGTAAATTGGTCACTCTTAAGGGTGTTAGTCTCGGGAAACTTCAGAATGCCAATTCTAAGTCTGCAATTTTGTGTTATACCTCTGGGTACATAAAATAGTTGATTTAAAACATAATATTAGTGGAATTAGGGAATTGCAATTATTAAATTTGTAAATATAACTTCCCCATCCCCAAAAAGCAATAGAAATTAAACTTGTGTAAATTTGTCACTTATTCCATAGGAATGTCAGTTCCCACCCTTCTCCTTGTCTCTCTACCCCCTTCTCATTCACTTCAACCAATGTTCTAAAAATCGGTTTCATTATTCGTGCGGTCCAACACTGAATAATGATTAATCGGATTAATCGCAGAGATTAATTATTTTTGAATATTTTAATATATTTAATTATATTTATACACAACTACATATGAATATATACAGTTAATTATTAAAAATACCTAGATATTATACAAGACAATATCTAGATGTGAAGTTATAAACCATGATATGATGAACAAGACAATAATAATATATAGTAAAAAAAAAGTAAGAGAACTTATCTCTTCGCATTAGTAATCCAAGATTTCAAATTTTGCAACATAAATATAAATCAAAGAACTTACCTACAAAATAAGATAAAGAAAAAATTGTTAATTTATCAATCAAAATAATGAGCTTTAAAGAATGATGGGAAAGATTGCTAAATAAGTTAATTTGAAAAATAATCAAAAATAATAAAACATAAGTATCACTTTATGCAAAATGTACAATAATAAAATATCATAATTCATCTACTGTTTAATAAATAACAGTTCATCTACTATTTAATAAAAGATCATTATCAAATCATCAACATCACAACATAAACTACTTAGCGATCCAACACCCACAAAGCGATAAGTTTTTCAAATAAAAAAAATATGAAATGCCTAAATGATTAATCGATGATTAATCGGATTAATCAGAGATTAATCGAATTAATCGGGCATTAACAGTGATTAATCGAGGATTAATCGTTTTGGATCCGATTAATCGCCCGAGCGCATAATCAGAACGATTAATGTAATATTAAGTGGGCTGCCACCGAATAGGATTAATCGGCCGATTAATCCGATTTTTAGAACAGTGACTTCAACCCATCTCCCTCTTTTGTCCCCTTTGCCATCCTACCACCGCTTTCTCATCCCCTTAAATGTGGATTCGGACTGGGGGATAATCGGGGCCCCATTACCATCTGTGCATCCTACTATTCCAAACTTTTAGATCAAAAAGGTATACTTATGAACTTATTCATTCTCTAGATGTACAGCAATGCAAAAAGGCACGAATGTCTATTCTCAACACTGATCAAATTCTTAACGTGGACAGATTAATAATATAAAATTTTGCAGTAGGACTTCATCATCGTAATTACCGGGATTTATGGCTCCTCCGAAACCACTACAGCTACCTCCTCGTTAACTAAAATACACAGAAGAGTTGACTCAGCATCATCCTTTGTCCTTACTCTCTCCTTGCCTCTCCTCTTATTTCCTTCATCAATTGTCCCTTTCTTTTCCTGTGCCTTTGCTTGTGCATAGAGGCTATGATTTATAACTATTTCACCTTTTGCCTAGTTCCGAATATATGTCTTGATTGTTAGAAAATCGATGTCTTGATTTCTGTCTTTCATGATCAATTCACTGACTTGATTGTCACAGTTCGCAGCAAATTAGCTCTATTCCACAACACAAAATCAATAAACAGGAAGGGAAAAAAAACACCAAGAATCCAAGATCACGGTGCCAAGTGCCAACCTGTATCTTGATTGCAGCAGAAGTCTGCTGTCTCAACTCCGACCGCCGCTTCCTCTCAAGCCTCGCCTCCTCCAACAAAACCTGCCGGTCTCTCTCCTTCGAGCTTCGTCCCCCCAAATCCACTCTCTTCCGAGCCGTCGAATCCCCAGTGAAGAACATCCTTTGACAGAGAAAACAATTTTCGACTCAAATCAGCACTAAATTAGGTCTAAGATGCTCGAAATTAGGTCATTTTGCACGAAAATTGTGGGCAGGGAAGATCGGATCGAACCTGGAATTTTGAACGAGTTGGATTGATTCGATGACGAGATTGAGAGAGAGAGAGAGTACGAGCGCAACGACGACAGGAGAGATCTTGGGCCTCGCTGGTTCCTGAAGTTTAGTAGAAGGTGTTCGATCGTATTCGTTCGGGAGATTTTTTTTTTTTTTTTAATTAAGGGGAAAGTAGAAAAATACACTACCAGGCTGTTTGGTTATAGGTGGCAGTGAGAAAGCAGTAATAGTTTCTTTTTAAACTTAAGAATTAGTTAGCGAGTTTTTTAGTGTTTAAATATTGTTAGGAGTTATAGTTTAAAAAATGTTATGTTTTTTTCTGGTATTTAAATGGTAATATAAAAGTAAAAGTGAAAAAATTGACTACAAAGTTGACCGTAAAATAATATTAAAATAAAAAATTAATTAAGAAAAATAAAAATTAGGTTGTAATTATAATGCAAGTGAAATTTATATAATCACAAAATTA
The DNA here is from genome assembly GCA_038442645.1 of Agave tequilana. NCBI lineage: Eukaryota > Viridiplantae > Streptophyta > Magnoliopsida > Asparagales > Asparagaceae > Agave > Agave tequilana. The sequence continues at coordinate 64,394 of JAVJIF010009553.1, read as the reverse complement.
ACTGTTTTGAGTTACAACTTATTACAAACGAGATTTACATGACCACAAAATTAATTGTAACACTCTGAAAGTGAGAAAGTAATTGTGTAAAAAGGAAAAGAGAAAAGAAAAAGGAGTTTTCTCATTTTCGTTTTTCGGTATTTGAATAGATAGGAAAGTGAGCAATTATATTTTACCATTTCCTTACTTCTGCCCACTTCCTTGCAACCAAACACGCCTTACAATCATTAATTTTGTTTGAAACTAGAAAAAAAAAACTCATTTTATATTCGCATCGGCATAAATTGATTCTCACTCACTTTTCTTTGTATATTTATTTTTTTATTATCCTTTCTCATCGCCCTTGGGCGTTACTCACTTCTCAACGTCACCCTCGATCTTGGTCGATATGGCAAAAATATATGTGTTTTTCTAATATAGTGAACTCTAAATTATCATTCTTTTTCAATTTTTAAAAAAAAATTAGCGATCTATTGTGGAGATCTGTGATTTCTTTGCGATCTTCATCGCTTCTTATTAAATCGCTTATGTAGATCTACTATAAGTTTTTAGTTGATTCGGTTAATTTTTTATAATTTTTCAGTAGCAAGCGATCTACAATGTACATTTAAGGTACAAAAATTTGGTCATATTTTTTTAAAAAATACATTCAAAGTTGTGTTACGGATGATTGCGTTCAAATTCGCAGTCCTAAAAAAAGACACAATTGTGTATTTTATTAAGGACTGCGATCAGTCGCGTACCTCAATAACACACACTGATCGCGGTCCTCATCAACACACGATGAGTTCATTGAGGACTGCGAATGATCACAGTTCTCATAAACACATCTAAAATGTGAGGACTGCGATAAGATTCGTTTTCTTCGTAGAATATATTTTTTTCATACATGCATGTCTATCCACGATACATACTTACGAGAGTCTTAAACTTGTATTTTTTTTATTGTTGTAGGGTATGGATATTGGTGTTCTTGATGTTCTTTGATACGATGTCGACGTTGTTTGTACACTATATTTGCACAAGGAATATGATTATGGTGGTTGAAGTGAATTAAATTTTATGAGTGAGTTTTTTTCCTAATTACGATTTGACATGGGTGGCTGAAACGAAATCCTTTGAGAGATTAAAATGAAAAATGATTTTTTTTTCCTATTTTTAGTTTGAGAACAAATAGGCAGTTCTCAGCCTTCAGTGTTTGACACCGACAGTTGGCATTAATTTCACTAAAGGTATCATATTTTGATATTGATCTTCTTTATGTTTTATGTTTTACTTTTTTCTCTTTAACAAAAGTCATAGCTAAGTGTATATCTAGAAAACAAAAGTTTAAGATTTTTAAAAAAAATCATGTTTTAATATTTAATTTCAAGAAAAGACCTCCTCAAATTTTTATTGCCATAATTGATATTGACAGGCCACGCCAGCATTGAGCATTTTCGCGTAGCCAACGTGGCGGCCCTCGGGTAAGTTATTTTTTGTCCGATTTTGGCGAATTTGGATGCAAAATTTTAGGTTCGGGTTTGACGAACTCGGGCTTAATTTTGAAATAAAATCTTTTAGGTCCGTTCGCAAACCCGAACCTAATTTAAAAAAAAAATCTTTATCTTCTTATCTCTTCCTCTACCTTCTTCTTCTTCCTTTGTCCTCTTATATGTCTCTTTTTCTTCCTCTAATTTCTTCTTCCTCTGTCGTCCGCCTCTTCACCTTATTTGTCTCTCCAATTTGGATCCTTTCCCTCCCCCTCAACGCGAGCACCTGGATGGTTTTGGCGGTGAGTCTTGACTTGGCGAAGCGACGATGAGGATGAAGAAAGGTCGGGGGAGATGAGGTTGGGGTGGTAGGGGCTATGGGCGTGGAGGTGATCGACGAGGGACTAGGAGGCGTGAAAGTTACGGGAGCTGAAGAGCAAGTGGCGAGGAGGAGGGGGAGGGGTCGCGACGGAAAAGGCGAAGGAGAGGAAAGTGAGTGGGAGGGAGAGGGAGTGCCCATAATGGGAGAGCACACGGTCGAGGAGGAGCGGGTGGCTGAGGGTGAAGGTTGGATAGATAGGGGGTGAAGGGCGACGAAAGGTGTGGCAGATTTTCTCAACGTCGGAGGAGAGGTCTAAGAAGGAGAGGAGGAGGAGGAGGAGGTGAAGGGTTTAGTGTGGAGAAGGAGGGCGTGGAGGACGGATCTGAACATGCTCATGTTCATCACCCCCGGTTCTCCTCTGTCACATGAGGGTCGGCCGACATGGAAGCGGTGTCAATGTTGGGCGGCGAGGAAGAAGGCAGCGTTAGAGAGAGCAATCAGGGGCTTATCACAGTAGATCGAGGGGTGTGAAGGTTCACCTAGAGGGGGGTGAATAGGTGATGGCTAATCTAATGGTCACTTAATGCCAAATAATGCGGAAGTACAAACTATTATGACCTAAACTAAACTCTTACACTAAACACCACGTATAACACAAGAGTGTAGTCGAATTCCCCGTGAAGGGCTCTGGACTAACTCCTCTAGATTCCCCTTGATAAGGGTTGAGGTGCCGCGTTGGCTCTCTTGGTTAAATACAAGTGTTAGCAAACAACCCAAGCATGTATAACAATAGGCACACAATATATCAAGCATGTAAAGATAAGACAAGTAATAACATGCAAGATATAAACAAGAGACAAAGAGAGAGAGAGTGAGCAATCGCAAACACAAGGGATTTGTTTCGAGGTTCGAGCACACTTGCTCTACATCCCCGCCTTCGACACACGAAGGATTTCCACTATGCTTAATCCCAATGGATCACTCCTCGGTGCCGCAACACCTACAATCCCTCTGACTCTCTAGTCCCGTACACACCGCAAGCCTACCGGCTCGCCGAGGCCGCACCTCAAACAAAAAGTTCGCACCCGAACCTGAAACACCGAGTCCCCACTAGGACCCGAAACATGCGAACACACCGTCCGCCTCCTCAAAGAAACAAAGAACAAGTCTTTGGTGATCACAACATTTTGATCACCTAAAAACTATCTCACTACAACATTCCTATAAGATGAATAGCAATGGATAGCTCAAGTGTATGTGTGAGAAAAACAAGGATGAGAATGGTGGAGGAAAACTCAAGAAATCTCTTTTAACACTCTTGATAAAACTCTCCTTTTGATTGGAAATATTTGCTCTAAATCAAGTGGAGGAAAACCTCTAAATAGTTCAGGAAAAACTGGTGAAAACCCACTTGAAAATCTTAGTGAAAAACAATGCCCAAACCCCCAAATTTATAGGCTCAGAAAAACTAGCCGTTGGGGTTCTGTCAGGCCTGTCGGACGACCGCCCAGTCGTCCGGCCAACGGTCATATTTCAGACCGTTGTGCCATCGGACGACCGAGCCAGGATACAGAGAGCAAGTCTCTCTGTCCGATCGACCGCACGGTCGGCCGGGGCCTTCCAGAGAGCAGAGCTCTCTGGACGGTCGACCGGGTCGGTCGGCCGGCCCTCCTGCAGAACTGGCGTGCACGTCTGTGCATGTCGGTCGACCGGCTAAAGCCAGGTCAGGTCTGAACTAGGGATTAAAAACTTGGTCTTTTAGATTGAAATAAAATCCCATAAAATACTTAAAAATTTACAAAAATAGTTTTACCAATATACTTTGATAAACAAACATGCTTGCACAAAATCAAGGCATGTTATAAAAGATTTGGACTATTTTTGTAAGTTGGAAATATTGGCTCAAATAAAAACGGTATTTTTCCAAACATGGTTTTTTTAAAACTTTGTTTTTCCAAAACATCTCCAAATACAAAAACAAGATATTTAAACTACTTTGAGAGCATAGAGTGTATGGATATGATCCACTACACAAATATGGTGAAATATCTATGTTTTTGACATTAAGCTCTAAACATGATTTTGGATAAAAGATATGTAAACTTGAACACCAAAATCCAAACATGTATTTTCTAAAATAGAAAATCTTTTGTAAAAACAAAACTATCAAGAGTGTGTTTGTAATATGATACTTGAGCAATCCACCAACTACTCTATCCTTTACATTTTATCTAAAACAAAATCTTATAAAAGCAAACCTAGACACAAGTCTTCATCTTCTTGAAGTCTTCACTTAAAGCCTTCTCATCTTCTTGACTTGGTCCAAACACGATCCAATGGCTCTTGGATCAAACCGTGCTAGCTCCAAAACTTGACTTCAAATCCTTTGTTGAAGCTATGCACCTACTAAGATCTTGATCATAAATCTGTCACTAATTAAACACAAAATCATGAGTACTATAACCACATAAGTTGATCATCATTAAAACTAGAGTGATGGGCCTTCGGGCCAACAGGGCGTTGATGACCAGCGAGGCCGGAGCCACCACGAGTGACGAGGGAAGAAGATCGAGAGAAAGAAGGGTCAGGCTGAGGAGAGGAAGAAAGGGGGGTTGGGGGATTTAGTTTTAAAGAGTTTTCGCCCCTCAAAATTAGGTTCGGGTTCACCAACCCGGACCTAAAATTATTTCAATTTTTCATCAGGGTTCGTCAAACTGGACAAATAATAACTAACCCGTGGTCCTCCAATGCCAAACTAGCGACGCAAAAGCGCTCAGTGCCGTTGAGGCCTATTAGAGGTAAATTTTGAAAATTAAATTTTAGAGAGGTTTTTTCTTGAAATTAAATATTAAAAATGAATTTTTAAATTAAAAAAACCAAAGCTTATATAAAATCTTTAACTCAGGTACCAATATCTCTACTTACATGAGGATCAACACCAAAAGAGTAAATTGTGCTTCGAAACTCGAATCTACACATGATTGAAGATTTTGAATTATTTTGTCCTAAATTTTATGTTTCAAACTTATTATAATTATGCTTATGAGAAGAAAAAAATCGATAATCTTTTTTTTGTTGTTTGTTTATATTTTAATTTTGTTAATGCTCGAATATAATGGACTAAACCGCTTGTAATGTCAAATTGCATGCTTCCTATACTAAGAAAAAAATCGCCCGTTGAGCAAATATATTTGTATGCGATGACGCTATGCTTAGAACCAATATTTTAAAACATAAAAGAAACTCGAGCTTGCCTACTTTATTGAGTTAGGAAATTATAATATAGACTTAACTAATTCACTAGTATACTATTTCTTATTTTCCAATATCGTATGATTTTTTTATTCGAAAATTGTGTAGGTCACCTAGAGGGGGGTGAATAGGTGACTAGCTAATCTAATGCAAAACTAATGCGGAATTAAAACTATTTAATGCAAACTAAAACTATTAAGCTAATACACATGGTATAACACAAGAGTGTAGTCGAATTCTTGGTGAAGGGCTTTGGACTATCTCCTCAAGATTCCTCTAGGTTAAGAGTTGAGGTGTCACTATGACTCTCTTGGTTGAATACAAGTGTGAGCAAACAATCCTAAGCATATATTCAATAGAGCACAGGTATACCAATCATATAAAGAGATATGAACACTAAGCATAAGTAAGATACAAACACAAGTGAGAGAGAGAGAGCAATCCACAAACTAATCTATCATTTACATTTTGTCTAAAAAACAAAATCTTAACACTTACAAACATGACACAAGTGTTCTTGAAAATCTTCTCTTGAAAATCTTCTTCTCTTTCCTGACTTGGTCCAAGCCTTGATCCAATGAACTAGACCCCTCTTAAGAACTTAATGCGATCTTGATGCGCAAGCTCTTGAATCAACACGTGCTAGCTTCAAAACTTGACTTCGAATCTTTTGTTGAAGCTAAAACACCTACTAAGATCTCGATCAAATATCTGAGACTAAATAAATAAAAGATCATTAATACTATAACTACATGAGTTAATTATCATCAAAACTAGAGTGATGGACATTTGGGCCAACAAATTATTCCCTAATTAGAAGCATGTAAACAAGCTCAGCATTCTTCTTCTGAACTAAGTTGATGAAATTTCTAAGGGCATACACATTCTTCTTCCTCCTTCCTCTTTCCTCCATCTCATTCCTCCTCCTTCTCCGGCGACCCCCGCTCCCCCTCTGTAACACCCGTTCCTGGAATACGTACGTAGATACGTATTCTGATTTTTCTAGCATATTTCTTTAATTTATCTTGTAATTGTTTTTGTTTTATGATTATTAGTGTGATCGTTTTGTGTTGGATTTGGATTCGTGGACTCGGAGTCAGCCCTAGTCTGAACCGGGGGCCCGAACCTAGTGCTTCACTTGATTTGGCCTTTCTGCTAATCCGATTTGACCGATTTTAGTTTTAAACATCGTTTTCCAATATTTTAGATTTTTCATGATTTTCTGGAATTTTTCAGAATATTTGCAAAATCTCCAAAAACTGGTGTCGGTCGGTATCACTGACTGATTCCAGGATTTTTAGTTTTCAAATGGGATTGAATTTTCAAAAATGGCTTTCAGTTTACTTCTTAGAATATCATTTCTATCTAAATTCATTTTTCGAGATTTTTCAGAATTTATCGAAAATCCACCGGTTTTGGTGTCGACCGGTACCGCCGGAAAATTCCAGGATTTTTAATTTGAAATCTACATTGAATTTCTCGAATCCGATTTCACCGAGCATCTTAAAATATTATTTTCTATTTTTGAGAATTTTTCGGAAAGATTTTGAAACAGTCGAATTTTCGCCTTATTAAAATAATAATAAAATTTGCCGTTATTTCTTTTTCTTGCTTTTACCTCTCAAACCCTCTACTTATTACTTCCAGAATATTATATCAATTTTATTATTTACTAAAATATTTATTTATAAATTTTTAACTATTTTTAATCATTTCTTTTTAATTTATCTAATTTCTTTTCATTTTCTTTCTTTTCCTTCTTTTCTTTTCTTCTCCTCCACTCAACCCCTTCCTCCACGCAACGCAGCAGAGGCAGCAGCGGGAGCATGCCATCATGGGCTGAGCATCACCATCTCTCTTCATCATCTCAATCTCCATCTTCTCTATTTAATTCTCACTTCCTTCCTTTTCTTTCCAATTTTCATTTTCAACCAACACTTTATCTTCAACCTCCCACTCCAACTCACGCACCCAACACCATCGCCGCCTCCACCAGCACCACCGCCACCTCCGGCGCCTCCCAAGCCACGCCGCCGCACCCCCAACTCCCCACAATCCTTCTCCAACTTCCCAACACCCCCAAATCACCACCACCATCCCCAATTTCTCCCAAAACCCACCACCACCCACCTTCAATTTCTTCCAAATTCTCCCTCACCACCACCAATTCCTTCCCTCCAACTACTCCATCACCACCTCCTCCACCTCCTCCAACTACCCACAACCACCAATCACCACCACCACCACCACAACCACCACCATCACCACCCACCTCCACCATCAAAACAACAACCACAACAACAACAACAACTACAATAAACAAACCCTCACCTCCTCCCTCTCCCCACCTGCGCGCGCGCCCTGCTCGCCGCCACCGCCGCCGCCGCCGCGCCGGCCGGCCGCCGCGGCGGGGGGGGCCGAACCCCCTCCTTCTTCTTTCTTTTTCTTTCTTTCTTTCTTTCTTTCTTTCTTTCAATTCTCTCTCTCTCTCTTTCATTTCCTAAATAAAACAAAAAGAAATCCCTCATTCCAAAAATACCCCCATCACTTTCCTTAAACTACTTCCCTCTATTTACAACCCCTACTCCTCTCCTTAAATCCTAAATTATTTCAAAATAACACCTCTTTTCCCTCCCTTTTTCCTACAAATTTCTCTCTCCTCTCTCTCTCCTCTCCATTCCCTCTTTAATATTTATATAAATATTTATAATTATATATTTTAATACATAAATTGTGGGCTAAAGGTTTACTTGGACGGTTCGCTGGTTACCCGGATTTTAACCGGTGTTTTACCCGATTTCAGGCGAGTACAGTTATTTTTAGCATGCATCTACTTTATCATTATGCGAGTACATTCTTGTGTTGTTATATATACCCTGCTATATGTAATATGTGATACCGGATACCAGTACTTGTCATGTTATATTTGATACTGATACCATGCTATATTTGACATATGATACCGATACCAGTACTTACCATGCTATATGTGATATGTGATACCCGATACCTGTACTTGCCATGCTATACCTGACCCCGACATATGACACCAGTACTTATCATGCTATATTTATCATATGATACCTGACACCGGTATTTGCCTTGCCATATTTGATACATGATATATGATACCGACACTTGCCATGCTATAGTTAATACATGATATATAACACCTGTACTTGCCATGCTATACTTGACACTTAGTATCTGACCCGATATTACCATGCTATACCTGATCCTGACATATGACACCAGTATTTGCCATGCTACATTGACCCATGATATCTAACACCGGTATTTGACATACTATGCTTGCCACCTGATATTTGACATGCTATGCTTGCCACCTGATATATATAACACCGATACTTACCATGATATACATGACTCCTGATACCTGGCACCTGACTCCTGTATTACCTGGCATATGCATGATTATTATTACCAGACATCTGGTAATCCTGTACTCCTGTACTCCTGTATTCCTGTATTCCTGTACTCCTGTATTCATGTACTCTTGTATTTCCTGTACTCATGCTCTTGTTAATAGCACAGTCAGACCGGCGTCCGGCAGAACATGCCTGGTGTCGGGATGACGAGGATGTATCCCACAATCGTGCTAGCGTCCGGCGGTTCCTGAATGGAACTAAGTGCCACACGGAGCAAAGTGCCACGCCATACACATGGTGGGGGCCACCTCTTGAATCCGTGGGGGCCACCTCTAGAATCCATTCCCCACGCAGAGCAAAGTGCCACACAGAGCAAAGTGCCACACCACACACGTGGTGGGGGCCACCTCTTGAATCTGTGGGGGCCACCTCTTGAATCTGCGGGGCTACCTCCTGTATCTACCCTCAGAGCAAAGTGCCACATGGAGCAAAGTGCCACATCACACACGTGGTGGGGGCCACCTCTTGAATCCATGGGGGCCACCTCTTGAATCTGAAGGGCTACTTTCTCCCTCCTGCCTGTACCGCCTGGTGTTAGTGTGATAAACATCCTCAGTGCCATTAACACACACACATACCTGTACAATGATGACTCCTGGACCATGTGTTATTTGGTCTCTCCCCTGTTCGAATAATGGTACCCGCGTATCGGAGTTCGGATGAGTTCTACTGGAAGTGCGGGCTCCAGCGTGAACTGTCGGTGTTGTGGGACGCCGATGGGAAAGGGACAAGAATAACATAAGAATATAAGAAACAGTAATAATATTAGGAACGTGTGATATTTGGTCTCTCCTTTGTTCGGGTCCTGGTACTCACATATCAGACCCGGATAAGTTCTACAGAGTGCGAACTCTAGTATGGACTATCGGTGATGTGAGACGCTGGTAGGGAGGCGATTAAAATATCAAACGGTACTAATTATTATTATCGGATCAATTAAAATGCAACACCTGTGTATTCTCCAGTTACAGTATTATGCCCTGAGTTGACACCCTGTTGTATGACACATGACCCCTGTGATACTATGGTTACTCCAGACACACTCTAGTTCTATTACCCTGAGGGCAACTCAAGTTATATAAATTCAGATGATGGTGACATCGGATATGTGGTATATAGATGAGGGTTTCCTTGTTTGGATTATCCCCTTGACGTATCACCCCATGAATCCATAATCCGAGCTTATACAACTTGAATTGTCCATACTTATTTATCGCATGTTTAGTGTATTTATCACATGTTTTCCATATATGTCGCATGATTATGTTACTATACTCTCTACACGTATTTCATGCATGCTTTCCGATTCAGATTTACTGATATACATGTATTTACTTGATCTCGGATTTACTGTCATTTTCCTTTTAATACTTGTCATTTCTTGTATCTGCATGCCTGGACCACATCACTTGATCATGTACACGTGTGCCTGTTATGCACGCCATCTGGCTTCATTCTTTGTACTCGCTGGGGTTGCTAACAACCCTGGATTCTCATGTCCAGTTCCTAGAGTCTGGACCGTGGCGGCCTTGCTGTACTTGATCAGAGTGGCGCAGCGGGAGCGTGGATTATCAGTGGCCCATCCGGACTCTCCTTCTTCTAGCCTCTCCTCGATCGGCTCGCGAGATTCTCATCTTGCCACTCGTGAGTACTTTCCAGTATTTCATATTGTGCATCCTGCTTTTGTGTTCCATAGTGATCATATATTCTTCAGATATTATATCATGCCTTGTGATAACTGTGTACTGTTGTTATTATTGCTGGATTGTATATTACCACTATGCTTCTGTACTCTGACCCCTGCCTGTATTGATGCTTAGCGTATATACGTTAGGGTATTTCCGACCTTCGTATATACGTCGCAGTAACGTCTCCGTACCCTCCGGATCGGGGCGTTACAGGGTGGTATCAGAGCCTAGGCTCTCACATCCTCGGTACAATGCATGAGTCGTGGTTATACAATCCAACTGCAAGTACAAAGTTATCTATTCCCTCTTGATCGTCCTTCTCTTGATTCTTGAATCTCTTCCATCCTTTTTCATTTCCGGTTCCTTTCATTCTTATACCAACTCAAGATATGGATAAACTGGTAGGATAGCAGCAAGACAGATGTGGTTCGCTATCATTATGTTCTGGTATTCTTAACTCTGGTGCATCACCTGGTCTTATATTGGATGGTTCTTCGGCCTCACATTCTATTCTTGTACTTATGGATATATCACGGGGAAATCAGCACAGCAAGTGGGATAGTCATCACTTATATAATCAGACAGATCGTATCATTACCCGAGGAGTGTTAGTATGGAACAGTATTTCAGATTTAGGGTTTCTGCCAGACAGAGTTATGGAGACAGCCTTCGGGACTCATTTCGATTATCGTGATTCTTGATCGTGTTCTCAGAGCCACCAGCTTCTGGCAGTTTTTATTGATTTGATGGACTACGGACCCTGCTAGCCTCGCCAAGCGAGGGTTGTGTTCTAGTCACCGTGGACCTAACCAGGTGTGGGCTTCGCTGCACCCTGGTGCTTAGCATTTAGCGTTGTGTTACGCGCTGGCTTCGCTGCGTGAGCTCCGCCATGTGCGAGCCTCGCAGAGCGTTAGCTCCGCTGCACCCTAATGCTTAACGCCTGAGATGTGTTACGCGATGGTCTCACCTAGGCTTGGTTCCGTCCGTGGCTAGTCCCTTCAGTGCTTTGCACTCTAGCTGTTCCTCGGACTTCTTCTGCCTTGCATGTTTTCATGGATCCGATGTACAGGGTTTTCTCGCTGTATCTGAGCTATTGTCATATCTATATGAATGATCCATTCGGCCAACCTTGCAGAGATTGAGTATTCTTTAATGTTTCATGTGCAGTCGGGTTGTCATTCAGAAGTCAGTATTCGGAATTCTTTATGGTTATTCTATATTCTCGGTTATGCCTTTCAGAGATTGCAATGCCCAGTATTCAGGAATTCTTAATTATTGGTCTTCTTGATTCATGCTCAGTATTATTGGGGTTTTCTCTATCTTCGGTATTCTGGAGGAATAGTGTGTATGCAGTATCGGAAATTCTACTATGGATTCTTTGTCAAGGACAGCTTCATGCCATGCGGGACTTTATATTATATTACGGATTTCTATGGATTTCCAGAGATTCTATATTATGGATTTCAGCACTATGGATTTTTATGGGTTTATCAGCTTTGCTTCGCAGTCCGAAAGAGCAGACGTCAGGTCAGTATTATTATGACACCGTCAGAGGATATATATGGCAGTAGTGCAGAGATGTCTCAGTCTTGGGTTTATCGTTCAGTTAGTGGGTATTCCCCTCAGTTACTCATATCTTGATTGGTATAAATCCTCATTCCTATTCCTTTCTGCGTTCATCCTCCCCTTATCGAAATTTCGAGGACGAAATTTTGTAAGGTGGATGGAATGTAACACCCCGTTCCTGGAATACGTACGTAGATACGTATTCTGATTTTTCTAGCATATTTCTTTAATTTATCTTGTAATTGTTTTTGTTTTATGATTATTAGTGTGATCGTTTTGTGTTGGATTTGGATTCGTGGACTCGGAGTCAGCCCTAGTCTGAACCGGGGGCCCGAACCTAGTGCTTCACTTGATTTGGCCTTTCTGCTAATCCGATTTGACCGATTTTAGTTTTAAACATCGTTTTCCAATATTTTAGATTTTTCATGATTTTCTGGAATTTTCAGAATTATTTGCAAAATCTCCAAAAACTGGTGTCGGTCGGTATCACTGACTGATTCCAGGATTTTTAGTTTTCAAATGGGATTGAATTTTTAAAAATGGCTTTCAGTTTACTTCTTAGAATATCATTTTCTATCTAAATTCATTTTTCGAGATTTTCAGAATTTATCGAAAATCCACGGTTTTGGTGTCGACCGGTACCGCCGGAAAATTCCAGGATTTTTAATTTGAAATCTACATTGAATTTCTCGAATCCGATTTCACCGAGCATCTTAAAATATTATTTTCTATTTTTGAGAATTTTTCGGAAAGATTTTGAAACAGTCGAATTTTCGCCTTATTAAAATAATAATAAAATTTGCCGTTATTTCTTTTTCTTGCTTTTACCTCTCAAACCCTCTACTTATTACTTCCAGAATATTATATCAATTTTATTATTTACTAAAATATTTATTTATAAATTTTTAACTATTTTTAATCATTTCTTTTTAATTTATCTAATTTCTTTTCATTTTCTTTCTTTTCCTTCTTTTCTTTTCTTCTCCTCCACTCAACCCCTTCCTCCCACGCAACGCAGCAGAGGCAGCAGCGGGAGCAGGCCATCATGGGCTGAGCATCACCATCTCTCTTCATCATCTCAATCTCCATCTTCTCTATTTAATTCTCACTTCCTTCCTTTTCTTTCCAATTTTCATTTTCAACCAACACTTCATCTTCAACCTCCCACTCCAACTCACGCACCCAACACCATCGCCCCTCCACCAGCACCACCGCCACCTCCGGCGCCTCCCAAGCCACGCCGCCGCACCCCCAACTCCCCACAATCCTTCTCCAACTTCCCAACACCCCCAAATCACCACCACCATCCCCAATTTCTCCCAAAACCCACCACCACCCACCTTCAATTTCTTCCAAATTCTCCCTCACCACCACCAATTCCTTCCCTCCAACTACTCCATCACCACCTCCTCCACCTCCTCCAACTACCCACAACCACCAATCACCACCACCACCACCACAACCACCACCATCACCACCCACCTCCACCATCAAAACAACAACCACAACAACAACAACAACTACAATAAACAAACCCTCACCTCCTCCCTCTCCCCACCTGCGCGCGCGCCCTGCTCGCCGCCACCGCCGCCGCCGCCGCGCCGGCCGGCCACCGCCGGCGGTGGGGGGGGCCGAACCCCCTCCTTCTTCTTTCTTTTTCTTTTCTTCTTTCTTTCTTTCTTTCTTTCAATTCTCTCTCTCTCTCTCTTTCATTTCCTAAATAAAACAAAAGAAATCCCTCATTCCAAAAATACCCCATCACTTTCCTTAAACTACTTCCTCTATTTACAACCCCTACCCCTCTCCTTAAATCCTAAATTATTTCAAAATAACACCTCTTTTCCCTCCCTTTTTCCTACAAATTTCTCTCTCCTCTCTCTCTCCTCTCCCATTCCCTCTTTAATATTTATATAAATATTTATAATTATATATTTTAATACATAAATTGTGGGCTAAAGGTTTACTTGGACGGTTCGCTGGTTACCCGGATTTTAACCGGTGTTTTACCCGATTTCAGGCGAGTACAGTTATTTTTAGCATGCATCTACTTTATCATTATGCGAGTACATTCTGGTGTGTTATATATACCCTGCTATATGTAATATGTGATACCGGATACCAGTACTTGTCATGTTATATTTGATACTGATACCATGCTATATTTGACATATGATACCGATACCAGTACTTACCATGCTATATGTGATATGTGATACCCGATACCTGTACTTGCCATGCTATACCTGACCCCGACATATGACACCAGTACTTATCATGCTATATTTATCATATGATACCTGACACCGGTATTTGCCTTGCCATATTTGATACATGATATGATACCGACACTTGCCATGCTATAGTTAATACATGATATATAACACCTGTACTTGCCATGCTATACTTGACACTTAGTATCTGACCCGATATTACCATGCTATACCTGATCCTGACATATGACACCAGTATTTGCCATGTTACATTTGACCCATGATATCTAACACGGTATTTGACATACTATGCTTGCCACCTGATATTTGACATGCTATGCTTGCCACCTGATATATATAACACCGATACTTACCATGATATACATGACTCCTGATACCTGGCACCTGACTCCTGTATTACCTGGCATATGCATGATTATTATTACCAGACATCTGGTAATCCTGTACTCCTGTACTCCTGTATTCTGTATTCCTGTACTCCTGTATTCATGTACTCTTGTATTTCCTGTACTCATGCTCTTGTTAATAGCACAGTCAGACCGGCGTCCGGCAGAACATGCCTGGTGTCGGGATGACGAGGATGTATCCCACAATCGTGCTAGCGTCCGGCGGTTCCTGAATGGAACTAAGTGCCACACGGAGCAAAGTGTCACGCCATACACATGGTGGGGGCCACCTCTTGAATCCGTGGGGGCCACCTCTAGAATCCATTCCCCACGCAGAGCAAAGTGCCACACAGAGCAAAGTGCCACACCACACACGTGGTGGGGGCCACCTCTTGAATCTGTGGGGGCCACCTCTTGAATCTGCGGGGCTACCTCCTGTATCTACCCTCAGAGCAAAGTGCCACATGGAGCAAAGTGCCACATCACACACGTGGTGGGGGCCACCTCTTGAATCCATGGGGGCCACCTCTTGAATCTGAAGGGCTACTTTCTCCCTCCTGCCTGTACCGCCTGGTGTTAGTGTGATAAACATCCTCAGTGCCATTAACACACACACAACCTGTACAATGATGACTCCTGGACCATGTGTTATTTGGTCTCTCCCCTGTTCGAATAATGGTACCCGCGTATCGGAGTTCGGATGAGTTCTACTGGAAGTGCGGGCTCCAGCGTGAACTGTCGGTGTTGTGGGACGCCGATGGGAAAGGGACAAGAATAACATAAGAATATAAGAAACAGTAATAATATTAGGAACGTGTGATATTTGGTCTCTCCTTTGTTCGGGTCCTGGTACTCACATATCAGACCGGATAAGTTCTACAGAGTGCGAACTCTAGTATGGACTATCGGTGATGTGAGACGCTGGTAGGGAGGCGATTAAAATATCAAACGGTACTAATTATTATTATCGGATCAATTAAAATGCAAACCTGTGTATTCTCCAGTTACAGTATTATGCCCTGAGTTGACCCCTGTTGTATGACACATGACCCTGTGATACTATGGTTACTCCAGACACACTCTAGTTCTATTACCCTGAGGGCAACTCAAGTTATATAAATTCAGATGATGGTGACATCGGATATGTGGTATATAGATGAGGGTTTCCTTGTTTGGATTATCCCCTTGACGTATCACCCCATGAATCCATAATCCGAGCTTATACAACTTGAATTGTCCATACTTATTTATCGCATGTTTAGTGTATTTATCACATGTTTTCCATATATGTCGCATGATTATGTTACTATACTCTCTACACCGTATTTCATGCATGCTTTCCGATTCAGATTTACTGATATACATGTATTTACTTGATCTCGGATTTACTGTCATTTTCCTTTTAATACTTGTCATTTCTTGTATCTGCATGCCTGGACCACATCACTTGATCATGTACACGTGTGCCTGTTATGCACGCCATCTGGCTTCATTCTTTGTACTCGCTGGGGTTGCTAACAACCCTGGATTCTCATGTCCAGTTCCTAGAGTCTGGACCGTGGCGGCCTTGCTGTACTTGATCAGAGTGGCGCAGCGGGAGCGTGGATTATCAGTGGCCCATCCGGACTCTCCTTCTTCTAGCCTCTCCTCGATCGGCTCGCGAGATTCTCATCTTGCCACTCGTGAGTACTTTCCAGTATTTCATATTGTGCATCCTGCTTTTGTGTTCCATAGTGATCATATATTCTTCAGATATTATATCATGCCTTGTGATAACTGTGTACTGTTGTATTATTGCTGGATTGTATATTACCACTATGCTTCTGTACTCTGACCCCTGCCTGTATTGATGCTTAGCGTATATACGTTAGGGTATTTCCGACCTTCGTATATACGTCGCAGTAACGTCTCCGTACCCTCCGGATCGGGGCGTTACAGGGTGGTATCAGAGCCTAGGCTCTCACATCCTCGGTACAATGCATGAGTCGTGGTTATACAATCCAACTGCAAGTACAAAGTTATCTATTCCCTCTTGATCGTCCCTCTCTCTGATTCTTGAATCTCTTCCATCCTTTTTCATTTCCGGTTCCTTTCATTCTTATACCAACTCAAGATATGGATAAACTGGTAGGATAGCAGCAAGACAGATGTGGTTCGCTATCATTATGTTCTGGTATTCTTAACTCTGGTGCATCACCTGGTCTTATATTGGATGGTTCTTCGGCCTCACATTCTATTCTTGTACTTATGGATATATCACGGGGAAATCAGCACAGCAAGTGGGATAGTCATCACTTATATAATCAGACAGATCGTATCATTACCCGAGGAGTGTCAGTATGGAACAGTATTTCAGATTTAGGGTTTCTGCCAGACAGAGTTATGGAGACAGCCTTCGGGACTCATTTCGATTATCGTGATTCTTGATCGTGTTCTCAGAGCCACCAGCTTCTGGCAGTTTTTATTGATTTGATGGACTACGGACCCTGCTAGCCTCGCCAAGCGAGGGTTGTGTTCTAGTCACCGTGGACCTAACCAGGTGTGGGCTTCGCTGCACCCTGGTGCTTAGCATTTAGCGTTGTGTTACGCGCTGGCTTCGCTGCGTGAGCTCCGCCATGTGCGAGCCTCGCAGAGCGTTAGCTCCGCTGCACCCTAATGCTTAACGCCTGAGATGTGTTACGCGATGGTCTCACCTAGGCTTGGTTCCGTCCGTGGCTAGTCCCTTCAGTGCTTTGCACTCTAGCTGTTCCTCGGACTTCTTCTGCCTTGCATGTTTTCATGGATCCGATGTACAGGGTTTTCTCGCTGTATCTGAGCTATTGTCATATCTATATGAATGATCCATTCGGCCAACCTTGCAGAGATTGAGTATTCTTTAATGTTTCATGTGCAGTCGGGTTGTCATTCAGAAGTCAGTATTCGGAATTCTTTATGGTTATTCTATATTCTCGGTTATGCCTTTCAGAGATTGCAATGCCCAGTATTCAGGAATTCTTAATTATTGGTCTTCTTGATTCATGCTCAGTATTATTGGGGTTTTCTCTATCTTCGGTATTCTGGAGGAATAGTGTGTATGCAGTATCGGAAATTCTACTATGGATTCTTTGTCAAGGACAGCTTCATGCCATGCGGGACTTTATATTATATTACGGATTTCTATGGATTTCCAGAGATTCTATATTATGGATTTCAGCACTATGGATTTTTATGGGTTTATCAGCTTTGCTTCGCAGTCCGAAAGAGCAGACGTCAGGTCAGTATTATTATGACACCGTCAGAGGATATATATGGCAGTAGTGCAGAGATGTCTCAGTCTTGGGTTTATCGTTCAGTTAGTGGGTATTCCCCTCAGTTACTCATATCTTGATTGGTATAAATCCTCATTCCTATTCCTTTCTGCGTTCATCCTCCCCTTATCGAAATTTCGAGGACGAAATTTTTGTAAGGTGGATGGAATGTAACACCCCGTTCCTGGAATACGTACGTAGATACGTATTCTGATTTTTCTAGCATATTTCTTTAATTTATCTTGTAATTGTTTTTGTTTTATGATTATTAGTGTGATCGTTTTGTGTTGGATTTGGATTCGTGGACTCGGAGTCAGCCCTAGTCTGAACCGGGGGCCCGAACCTAGTGCTTCACTTGATTTGGCCTTTCTGCTAATCCGATTTGACCGATTTTAGTTTTAAACATCGTTTTCCAATATTTTAGATTTTTCATGATTTTCTGGAATTTTTCAGAATTATTTGCAAAATCTCCAAAAACTGGTGTCGGTCGGTATCACTGACTGATTCCAGGATTTTTAGTTTTCAAATGGGATTGAATTTTCAAAATGGCTTTCAGTTTACTTCTTAGAATATCATTTTCTATCTAAATTCATTTTTCGAGATTTTTCAGAATTTATCGAAAATCCACCGGTTTTGGTGTCGACCGGTACCGCCGGAAAATTCCAGGATTTTTAATTTGAAATCTACATTGAATTTCTCGAATCCGATTTCACCGAGCATCTTAAAATATTATTTTCTATTTTTGAGAATTTTTCGGAAAGATTTTGAAACAGTCGAATTTTCGCCTTATTAAAATAATAATAAAATTTGCCGTTATTTCTTTTTCTTGCTTTTACCTCTCAAACCCTCTACTTATTACTTCCAGAATATTATATCAATTTTATTATTTACTAAAATATTTATTTATAAATTTTAACTATTTTAATCATTTCTTTTTAATTTATCTAATTTCTTTTCATTTCTTTCTTTCCTTCTTTTCTTTTCTTCTCCTCCACTCAACCCCTTCCTCCCACGCAACGCAGCAGAGGCAGCAGCGGGAGCAGGCCATCATGGGCTGAGCATCACCATCTCTCTTCATCATCTCAATCTCCATCTTCTCTATTTAATTCTCACTTCCTTCCTTTTCTTTCCAATTTTCATTTTCAACCAACACTTCATCTTCAACCTCCCACTCCAACTCACGCACCCAACACCATCGCCGCCTCCACCAGCACCACCGCCACCTCCGGCGCCTCCCAAGCCACGCCGCCGCACCCCCAACTCCCCACAATCCTTCTCCAACTTCCCAACACCCCAAATCACCACCACCATCCCCAATTTCTCCCAAAACCCACCACCACCCACCTTCAATTTCTTCCAAATTCTCCCTCACCACCACCAATTCCTTCCCTCCAACTACTCCATCACCACCTCCTCCACCTCCTCCAACTACCCACAACCACCAATCACCACCACCACCACCACAACCACCACCATCACCACCCACCTCCACCATCAAAACAACAACCACAACAACAACAACAACTACAATAAACAAACCCTCACCTCCTCCCTCTCCCCACCTGCGCGCGCGCCCTGCTCGCCGCCACCGCCGCCGCCGCCGCGCCGGCCGGCCACCGCCGGCGGTGGGGGGGCCGAACCCCCTCCTTCTTCTTTCTTTTTCTTTCTTTCTTTCTTTCTTCTTTCTTTCAATTCTCTCTCTCTCTCTTTCATTTCCTAAATAAAACAAAAGAAATCCCTCATTCCAAAAATACCCCCATCACTTTCCTTAAACTACTTCCCTCTATTTACAACCCCTACCCCTCTCCTTTAAATCCTAAATTATTTCAAAATAACACCTCTTTTCCCTCCCTTTTTCCTACAAATTTCTCTCTCCTCTCTCTCTCCTCTCCCATTCCCTCTTTAATATTTATATAAATATTTATAATATATATTTTAATACATAAATTGTGGGCTAAAGGTTTACTTGGACGGTTCGCTGGTTACCCGGATTTTAACCGGTGTTTTACCCAATTTCAGGCGAGTACAGTTATTTTTAGCATGCATCTACTTTATCATTATGCGAGTACATTCTTGTGTTGTTATATATACCCTGCTATATGTAATATGTGATACCGGATACCAGTACTTGTCATGTTATATTTGATACTGATACCATGCTATATTTGACATATGATACCGATACCAGTACTTACCATGCTATATGTGATATGTGATACCCGATACCTGTACTTGCCATGCTATACCTGACCCCGACATATGACACCAGTACTTATCATGCTATATTTATCATATGATACCTGACACCGGTATTTGCCTTGCCATATTTGATACATGATATATGATACCGACACTTGCCATGCTATAGTTAATACATGATATATAACACCTGTACTTGCCATGCTATACTTGACACTTAGTATCTGACCCGATATTACCATGCTATACCTGATCCTGACATATGACACCAGTATTTGCCATGCTACATTTGACCCATGATATCTAACACCGGTATTTGACATACTATGCTTGCCACCTGATATTTGACATGCTATGCTTGCCACCTGATATATATAACACCGATACTTACCATGATATACATGACTCCTGATACCTGGCACCTGACTCCTGTATTACCTGGCATATGCATGATTATTATTACCAGACATCTGGTAATCCTGTACTCCTGTACTCCTGTATTCCTGTATTCCTGTACTCCTGTATTCATGTACTCTTGTATTTCCTGTACTCATGCTCTTGTTAATAGCACAGTCAGACCGGCGTCCGGCAGAACATGCCTGGGTCGGGATGACGAGGATGTATCCCACAATCGTGCTAGCGTCCGGCGGTTCCTGAATGGAACTAAGTGCCACACGGAGCAAAGTGCCACGCCATACACATGGTGGGGGCCACCTCTTGAATCCGTGGGGGCCACCTCTAGAATCCATTCCCCACGCAGAGCAAAGTGCCACACAGAGCAAAGTGCCACACCACACACGTGGTGGGGGCCACCTCTTGAATCTGTGGGGGCCACCTCTTGAATCTGCGGGGCTACCTCCTGTATCTACCCTCAGAGCAAAGTGCCACATCACACACGTGGTGGGGGCCACCTCTTGAATCCATGGGGGCCACCTCTTGAATCTGAAGGGCTACTTTCTCCCTCCTGCCTGTACCGCCTGGTGTTAGTGTGATAAACATCCTCAGTGCCATTAACACACACACATACCTGTACAATGATGACTCCTGGACCATGTGTTATTTGGTCTCTCCCCTGTTCGAATAATGGTACCCGCGTATCGGAGTTCGGATGAGTTCTACTGGAAGTGCGGGCTCCAGCGTGAACTGTCGGTGTTGTGGGACGCCGATGGGAAAGGGACAAGAATAACATAAGAATATAAGAAACAGTAATAATATTAGGAACGTGTGATATTTGGTCTCTCCTTTGTTCGGGTCCTGGTACTCACATATCAGACCCGGATAAGTTCTACAGAGTGCGAACTCTAGTATGGACTATCGGTGATGTGAGACGCTGGTAGGGAGGCGATTAAAATATCAAACGGTACTAATTATTATTATCGGATCAATTAAAATGCAACACCTGTGTATTCTCCAGTTACAGTATTATGCCCTGAGTTGACACCCTGTTGTATGACACATGACCCCTGTGATACTATGGTTACTCCAGACACACTCTAGTTCTATTACCCTGAGGGCAACTCAAGTTATATAAATTCAGATGATGGTGACATCGGATATGTGGTATATAGATGAGGGTTTCCTTGTTTGGATTATCCCCTTGACGTATCACCCCATGAATCCATAATCCGAGCTTATACAACTTGAATTGTCCATACTTATTTATCGCATGTTTAGTGTTTTATCACATGTTTCCATATATGTCGCATGATTATGTTACTATACTCTCTACACCGTATTTCATGCATGCTTTCCGATTCAGATTTACTGATATACATGTATTTACTTGATCTCGAATTTACTGTCATTTTCCTTTTAATACTTGTCATTTCTTGTATCTGCATGCCTGGACCACATCACTTGATCATGTACACGTGTGCCTGTTATGCACGCCATCTGGCTTCATTCTTTGTACTCGCTGGGGTTGCTAACAACCCTGGATTCTCATGTCCAGTTCCTAGAGTCTGGACCGTGGCGGCCTTGCTGTACTTGATCAGAGTGGCGCAGCGGGAGCGTGGATTATCAGTGGCCCATCCGGACTCTCCTTCTTCTAGCCTCTCCTCGATCGGCTCGCGAGATTCTCATCTTGCCACTCGTGAGTACTTTCCAGTATTTCATATTGTGCATCCTGCTTTTGTGTTCCATAGTGATCATATATCTTCAGATATTATATCATGCCTTGTGATAACTGTGTACTGTTGTTATTATTGCTGGATTGTATATTACCACTATGCTTCTGTACTCTGACCCCTGCCTGTATTGATGCTTAGCGTATATACGTTAGGGTATTTCCGACCTTCGTATATACGTCGCAGTAGTACGTCTCCGTACCCTCCGGATCGGGGCGTTACACCCTCCTCCCTGGCCTTCCCACACCCTGGACCCCCCGACGCTCCCCTTCCCCACCCCTCCTCGTCCGTCCCCTCCCCTGGACCCATTTCACTCCAGCCCGAACAGATCTGTGGGCGGGGGAAGGGTAGGAGGAGGGAAGGGAGGCAGGGGAGAGTGGGGGGGAGGGGAGGAGGGAAGGGAGGCAGGGGAGAGCCGACGAGGGAAAGGGAGTCCGAGGGGGGGTCGGCGAGGGGGCGGACGGTGGAGGGAGGGGGAGGGGAGAGAAGAAGAAAATGGTGTTTTCGCCATTTTTTTATTTTTTGATGGGGGGCTTTTATCAAATTTGGGTCTGTGGGTGCCTTCCTCGTTATTTGGGGGTAGCAGTTTACGTTCCCTACTTGTTATTGTCGGGAAAATAAAGCTGGTAGTGTCGTCCTCATCCCCATCTCCTTCGAACGGGAGCGGGTTCCCTCCTTCGCAAGAGTATTTTTTGCATTTTTCTAAGAAAACCATTATATATTTTTTTTAGTTATCGCCAAAAATAGAAGCTACAAGAACAAGAACAAAATAGATGGTTTGAAAATTTCTTTATTTGCTTTGAAGCCAAAAAAGAAATGAATGGAATTGTAGATCAGTTAAGGAGGTATAAATTATTTCACTTGAATTTAGATTTTATTTGTTTAAGCTTCACATATACTCTTTATGTTTAACTTCCGCGTTTTACTCTATATTTTTTGTTTGTTTCTACGTGTAGAAATAACTTTCTTGTAACATTTTATTATGCGCTAAGGGCATGTTTGGTAGGGTGCAAGTGGGCTGGATTGTAAAGGCCACTTGCATAATTTTTTTTTAAAAGTGTTTGGTTGAATTTGAGATTACAAAGTCGACTTGTAGACCCAAAATATTAATTTTGTGCCACACTTGCAGACCCACTTTAACTTGTAGGCACACTTGCAAAGCCCACTTGAAGACTCGTTCTTAATATTTTTTTTTACAGCAGAACCCCTCTATATTAATATTCGTGGGACCCACCCTTGAGAATTAATTTAGAGGGGTTATTAATTTGAAGGTTTTGACCTTATAAATTGTTATTTTGTTTTAGAAAATGTATATGTTTAATGTTTCACGTTTTTCAAACTCCTCCAACTGCTCTATAATATTTAGTCTCCTTAAAAATCTCACTTTGGTTGGTAGGCTCCTTAAAAATCTCCTTAGAATATATTTTATCACAAGTAAGGCTGTTGAAACCCTAAATTTAGTTGAAACTTTTTGGCTGCAACAAGAAGATGACAAAAACTTCTTGAGAATAATTCAAAATATGAAAGATGAAGTTAAAAATATCAAACATGCCGATCTTAAGTATTTTTCTAGTTCTTGAATATTGTATGTAACATATTTTATACTTTTATGAAATTATTAATTTATGCGACAGTCTAGACCAACATTTTACACCAGCTTTCAAAAAGAAATTATTAATTATTATGATAGAGGGATTTATTAATTTTGACACTGGCCCGAGTCTTGACCGAGATTTTTTATTAATTTAGAGAGGTTATTAATTTAGAGGAGATTAAATGATAGGGGTTCTACTATATTAGATTATATTTTTTATTATGTTATTTTTTATTAGTGGATTAATGTTTTTATGTTATTAGTTTATGTTTTATTAGACTAATTTTTTATAATAGTTAATGTTTTATTATCATTATATTAATGTTTTTTATTATTAGGATAGTAGTTTATATTACTATATTAATTTTTATTATTAAATTAATATTATTATTATGAACATTTTGCTGTGCCACCTACTTCGCTTCATAATTAGAAAAAAACTTAGCTTCATAATTTTGTATACTAAAACTTCATCCACGTTATCATAAACTGATTCCTCCTAACCACCACTTCTTATAATATATTTTTCTCTTTTACCCTTCCCCATCACTTTCAATATTGCTCTTCACTCAACCTTGACCTCAACGTGGAGTTATCTGCAAGTTGACTTGTGCGATCAGGTCACCGTGGGGGTTGGAAGGGGGCGGGAAGCCCTTGGAATTTTTTTTGAGATCGACTCTCGCAATGAATTTTATTTATGCTTAGATCTAAAAAGCATTAAAGATCATTTGATATCAGTGGACAGGTATCTGCTGCTGATGGAGATGCCGATATGAAGATTTGACACATGATCGCAGTCCTCTATGAGGATTGACTCAGAGATAGGACATTTTGTGACTATTGCGATTATGGTGTCACAATCCTCATAAATACTCAAACATAAGACATTTTGGTGAATACTGCGATGATGATCACAATCCCAATAAAGAGGACTGTAATCATGGTCGTAATCCTATAAAGACTCAGAAATAAGATATTTTTGTTAGGACTGCATCATGATCGCAGTACTCATAAATAGTGTTTTTTGTGAGGGACGTGATCATAGCAGTCATAAGAAATAAGACATTTTTGTGAGAATTGCGATCATATTCGTAATCATCTATATTGCGATCATTTTGTAAGAATTGTGATCATAGTCGCAATTCTCAGAAATAAGATATTTTCAAATTGGTCCGTTTTTTTTAAAGCGGTTATTTAGAGGCATCTTCGTCTTTCGTCGCTGATGAACGCTTCAGCGCTTGACAAGTGGGCATACATCTTTACTTTAAAAAAGAGGTGGCTGAAGCAAATAAAATTATGCGAGTGAGTTTTTTTTTTCTATTGGCCGTTTGATATGTAGGTGTGGGGAAATGCATCTTTTTATTATTAGATTAATATTTTCTTATTATTAAATTATATTTTTTTATTAGATTAATATCAGTTTATTTACATATTAATTGAGTAAGTGTTCTGTTTTAAATTGGTTACTTAAAATTTTTACTTATGTCATTTTTAGCAGATCTTGCAAGCAAACAATCAAATAATGAAAATTAACTTAGCATTTTACTTTATAGTTATACCAAATATTACAATTGACAATATACTTTCTCAATTACATTTTCACATTGGGCCTGTTTGGTTAAGGTGGAAGTGATGAAGTGAGGAATTGAGGAAGTAGTAATAATTCCCTTTGGAACTTGAGAATTGGTTAGTAAGTTTTTCAGTGTTTGGATGTTGTTAGGAAGTATGATTTGGAAAATATTTTGTCTTTTCCGGTGTTTGGATGGTAATGTGAAAGTGGAAGTGGAAAAGTTGACCACAAAGTTGACCGTAAAATAATATTAAAATAAAAAATAGACTGTAATTAGAATGCATGTGAGATTTACATGGTCAAAAAATTAACCGTTTTGTGCTACAATTTATTACAAATGAGATTTACATGACCACAAAATTAACTGTAGCACTCTGAAAGTGAGAAAATGGTTGTGTAAAAGAGAAAAGATAAAAGGAAAAGAGGTTTCTTATTTTCCTTTTCCAGTGTTTGGATAGATAGGGAAGTGAGCAATTATACTTCCCTATTTCCTTACTTCAGCCCACTTCCTTACAACCAAACAGCCCCAATGTCAATCAAACACTTGAAAACTTATTAGCACAAAACTTTTTTTGTAACTACCCATTTAAGCAAAATGACTTCCCACTTACCACTTGCACTTGTAGACAACCAAACATGCCCTAAATACGTCAGAGAATATTATTGCAACTTGTTTCGTTATAGTAAAAAATATTTTTTTTTTCATTTGCAAGATCTTTGCATTCATCAAAGATTTTAAAGCAATGCTTATATTTCTTTGAAGTAGAGGTTTTTATTTTCTTGTCATGAAGTTATTGATTTTCATGGATTTATCACTTAAACAAGTATTTATGTATTTTGATATACTTAGGTTGCGTTTGGATATTTTAAAAAAGAAATCAGTCTTTTAGTGGTTTATAGATTTGAAAGTTGTAGAAATAGAATTTTAAAAAAATTTAAATATTCGTTGTTTGATTTGAAAGTTATCAAGTCAAAAATAGGAAATACAATGTAGCACCCCGTTTCCGGGATACGTACTCAGATGCGTGTCCTGATTTTTTCGATCTTATTGTTTCAATTTTCTCCCAGTATTTATTTTTGAGTTGTGATTACTTAGGTTATTTGGTATCGGATCTAGATTCTCAGACCTAGAGACAGCTCTGACCTGGAACAGGAATCTGATACTGACATACTGCCTGATTTGATCTTTCTAGTAGTCCGATTTGACCGATTTCAGTTTCAAATATTATTTTCCATTATTTTAGATTTTTCATGATTTTCTGAAATTTTTCAGAATTATTTTGCAAAATCTTCACAACCGGCGTCGATCGGCATCGCCGATCGATTCTCAGATTTTAATTTTCAAATAGAATTGATTTTTTAAAAACGACTTTCATATTACTTTTTAGAATCTTATTTTCTATCTAAATATTTTTTGAGATTTTTCTGAATTTATCAAAATTTGACCGATTTTGATGTTGACCGGTATCGCCAGAAGATTTTAGGATTTTTAATTTGAAAAATAGATTGAATTTCTCGAATCTTATTTCACCAAGCATCTTAAAATAATATTTTCTATTTTAAAAAATTTTTGGGAATGTTTCCGAAATAGTCAAATTTTACCCTATTTAAATAATAATATTATTTATCAATTATTTTCCTTTCTTACTTTTTTTTCCTCTTCTCCTTTACTTAAATCTCCTATTTTATCCTGCTTATTTATTATTTAATAATATATTTTAATTACGTATTTTAATACTTTTCTTTTTCTTTTCCTTTTTCTTCTTTTCTTTCCTTTCTTTTCTTTTTTCCTTCTCTTTCTTCCTTTCTTTTCCTCCACCTGCTCCCCATGCCCCCCATTCCCTGCCAACGAATAGTAGCACCAGTAGCTGCACCATTCCCCCCCACTTCTTTCCCATACTCCCCCTCTCCCTCTCCTTCTCTTTATTTTTCCTTTCTTTCTTTCTTTCCTTCCCATCTTCTATATTTCTCTCTCTCTCACCAACACACACTCTCTCTCCCCTCCTTGAATGGCCGACGCCTACACCAGTGCCACGCCAGCGCCGCCGCCCCCTAGCCGACGCCATCGCCTTCCCAAGCCCCCTTCTCTTCCCCACTTTCCTCCTCTTCAAACTCCACCACATCTCCTCCAATTTCTCAAAAAACCCATCACCATTAACTCCTTTTTTCCTCCAAAATTCACCATCAAAACCATCAATTTCTCCACTCCCACCACCACACTACCATCTCCTCCTCCTTCTCTAACTCTCCAACACCACATTCTTCAACCACCACCACCACCATCAACAACAACAACATTCACAACAACATCAACAAACACCAAACCAAACCCCACCTCCTTCCTCCCCCGGGCCCGGGCGGCGGCGCCGCCCCTCCGGCCGTTGGCGGTGGCCAGAACCGTCTGCCACCCCTCTCATTTCTTCTTTCTTCCTTTCTTTCTTCCTTTCTTTCTTTTCTTCTTTTACTTTTTCCTTTCTTTCCACTTTTACACTCCCCTTCATTCCCTAATTACCCCCTCCTTATCCAGCGCACACACACACACACACTCTCTCTCTCCCCTACAACTCTCTCTCTCTCTTAGCCTCCTTTTCTCTCTAACTAAATCTTCTCTCTCTAATATATATATATATATATAATATTAATATTTGGATTGGTAGCATGCACATACTTGTTCGCAGATTTCCCGGATTCTAACTCGGTATTGCGTTCCGATTTTTGGCGAGTGCTTTGTTATCATCAATTCATGTTTAGTAACTGATACTCTAGCATTTATTGCACGATAAATTGATATGTGTATGTCTTGTTACTACCGTTACATGCCTAACAATTGCTACTCTAACTTTTAATACATGATACATCGTTATACAAGTTGATATATGATATGCAAGTGATTTTCTAAAATTTACATGTTATATGAGTGCCTGTTGGCCATTATTATAATTTATTGAACTGGTATTATATTTGCATTGGATATGCCAAGAGACGCTCCCACTTCGCTCGGCTTCGCATAGCTAATTAATAGATTAAATTATTGTTATTATAAATATGGTTGTGAAGAATTTGAAATGTTTAACTATACTGTTCTCCTGTACCATGTTATATGACCGGATGATTACCTGATATATGATATTGTAACTCTGTATTCAACTCACCTGATACCGACATGTTAATTATCTGACACTGATATGTTTACACTTGACACCTGATCTCTGACACTTGATATCTGACACCGGTACTTGACATGTCATCACTTAACACTTGATCCCTTACACTTAATATCTGACAACTGACAATTGACATGCTATCACTTGATATTTGACATATATTATCATATGGTACTAGTATACTCGACTTGATGTTGTGACACCTGACTGGATTACTATTACACCTGTATTACAATGTCTATTCATGATTATCACTTTTACGGGGATTTGGCATGATTATTATACTGTTACCATACATCTGGTACTCCTGAACTCCTGTATTCCTGAACCCCTGTAACAGGGAGACTCCTTATATTATACTCTTATTGATCCCCGTAATAGGATAACTATGATTATTGGACTACTGTGAATACCTTGTGGACATTATCACTGGACAATCTGTAATAATTGAACAACTTACATCGGGACTGAGGAAATAGGTACTGATATAGCTTCTGTGTTTATGGTGGCCATACAAATGTTGTACAACTAATTCCTGGGATTCGACCTGGAGGCCACCAGGTGTTTCCGTGGGGTGTACTGGCACCCCTACTCCCCTGCCTCCTGCCGGATGTGTCGTAATCTCCTTAGTATATTCCTTTGGGGAGCGGTAACACCTATTCCTGTTCGGGCGTATACTAAGTTCTACGGGCATATAGTAAGACCCGGTACCTAGCGGTACGTTCTGACAGTACCGAATACTCCTGGACCGTTGTTCCGCGCATGCACGAGACTCATTCTAAACATGGTTCTGTTGGCCCAATGGCCTATCACCCTAGTTTTGATGATGATCAACTCATGAAGTTATGATTACTAATGATCTTGTGTTTAATTAGTGACAGATTCATTATCAAGATCTTAGTAGGTGCATAGCTCAACAAAGGATAATATGTCAAGATTTGGAGCTAGCACGGTGTGATCCAAGGAGCTTTTGGATCAAGCTTGGACCAAGTCAAGAAGATGAGAAGACTTCAAGGGAAGACGTCAAGATCAAGGCTTGTGTCTAGGTATAAGATTTTGTTATTGTTTTAGAGTAAAATGTAAAGGATAGATAGTTGGTGGATTGCTCAAGTATACCATGCACACACACTCTTGATAGAACTGTTTTCTTAAAAGATTTTTATGTTTAGAAAAGAATTTTTATTTAGTAAAAGATTTTCTTTGTGACAAAATATATATACCTTGGTTTTTGGTATTTCTATCATGTATATCTTTTCAACCATAACCAAGTTTAGAGCTTAATGTCAAAAACATAGATATTACATTATGATTGTGTAGTGGATCATATCCATACACACTATGCTTAAAATGAAATCAAATATCTTGTTTTTATATTTTGTGAAGTTATGAAAACCAAGTTTGAAAAATACATGTTTTGATTTTTGATAAAATTTGCAAGACGCTGAAATAATATGAATATGTTGATATATGTCTTGAAAATTTTTATCACAAGTTTGGTTTTCAATATAGAATGTTAAAACAAGTTTATGGAATTTTTATAAGTGTTAAAAGATTTTAAAATAAATTTTTAAACCAGTTTTTCAGACCTGGAATTGGCTGACAGGCCAGTTCGGTCGACCGGGCGCGGTCGACCGAACCAAGGGCCGGTCGACCCACGGTCGACCGACGTGCACAGACTTGTGCATGTCTGGCAGCACAGTGGTCCGGTCGACCGGACGGTCGACCGCTGCAGAGAGTTCTGCTCTCTGGATTTCTGGGTCGACCGGGCGGTCGACCGGAGGCTCCAACGGTCGGATTTTTGACCGTTGGCGGTCGACCGGCCGGTCGACCGGCAGCTCTGACAGACCCCAACGGTCATATTTTTCTGACCTCTATAAAAGGGGGTTTGGTCATTATTTTGAGCTAAGATTTTTGGAGATTTCTAAGCCAGTTTTTCCCATCCATTTAACAGAGTTTTCTCCACATATTTGAGTGCAAATACTTCCAATCAAAAGGGAAGAATTTATCAAGAGTGATTTAAAGTATGATTCTTTGAGTTTTTTCCTCCACCTTTATAATCCTTGCTTTTCTCACACTACACTTGAGCATCCATTGTTATATCTATCCTACAGGAGAGTGTTATTGTGAGAGGATTTTAGGTGGTCAAGAGTTGTGATCACCAAAGTTCTACTTTGTTCATTTGAGGAGGCGGGCAAGTGTGCTCGCGGTGGTTTGAGTTCGTGTGTGAACTCGTTGGTTCGAGGTGCGGCCTCGGCAAGCTTGTGGGGCTTGCGTGTGTAAGGGACTAGGGAGTCCGAGGGCTTGTAGGTGTTGCGGCACCGAGGAGAGATCCATTGGGATCTTGCATAGTGGAAATCCTTCGTGTGTCGAAGGCGGGGATGTAGAGCAAGTGTGCTCGAACCTCGAAACATACCCTTGTGTTTGCGATTGCTATTCTCTCTCTCTCTCTCTCTCTCTCTCTGTCTCTTGTTATATCTTGCATGTTATTTATTGTGTTCATCTTTATATGCATGATATATTCCTTGTGCTCATATTGATATATTGCTTCAGATTGTGACTAACACTTGTATTCAACCAAGAGAGCCAACGCGGCACCTCAACCCATTCAAGGGGAATCTAGAGGAGTTTGTCCAGAGCCTTGCAAAGGGAATTCGGCTACACTCTTGTGTTATACATAGTGTTTAGTGTAATAAGATTTAATTAGGTCATATTTGTTTTAGCTTCCGCATTATTTGCATTGTTAGGCATTAAGTGACCATTAGATTAGCCATCACCTATTCACCCCCCTCTAGGTGAACTTACAGGTTCGTCGATCCCCATCAGTTTCCAATAACCAACCTCGCTCGACTTGTATGCGGAGGTATATGGTATGGGACATATACTGAAACATACAAATTGAACGGGTCTTAATACTAACTTGATAATTGACTTCATGCCACATGAATTTTAATGTCGTTTCCATATGTTACTATTTATTGTAGTCATCCCATGCTTGCTGATTTGATTACATAACACTTGACTTGTTACACTTACTATTGCTTATATTTGTCACTTGAATTCTTTTTGCACTCGCTGGGTTGCTTCCTAACAACCCTAGATTTGCGTATTCAGATCTTATAGTTTGGACTGAGGTGGACCCTTTAGCTGAGGACCAGGCCTTCTTCGAGGAGCAGACGGATCAGCCGTAGCTTCATCCCGTCTTGCCCCGCTCGCGAGATTCTCTCTTTCAGCTCGTGAGTTCTTATCTTTTGTACCTTGTATAGCATACTTTTGTGCTTCCCGGTGATGTAATACTTATGTAATATTATGTCATAGTCTGTGATGACTGAGTACTTGCACTTTTGTGTTAGAATGTATATATCACGTATTTTCGTACTCTGATTTCTGTATTGTACTGATGCTTAGCGTACATACGTGATGATATTATCATCTTGCGTATGTACGTCGCAGTAGTGTCTCTGTATCCGTGAGATCGCGGCGCTACATACAATATATATCTAGTTAAGATAATCGCAAAATTTGAAATTTGAATTCATAATAAAAATTTCTAAAATCATAATCAAAACTGAACGAAGAGAGGTTTTCTCTCGTGATTCATATAGAAACTTTGTCCGTCTGTCCGTCTGCGCCCTCAGAGAGATAGCAGCATCAACCTCAGAGAGAGAGCATCACCGTCTTCCTCATTTTCTTTCTCTTCAGCTCCTCTCATGTTTTCTCGTTCTTCTTCTTCTCCCCCTTCCATCTTACTGATCAGTCGATTCTTACTTACAACAATGGTATACTATTTTTGAGTAATTTACTTACTTTCTTGTTTATCCAAACGCTCATTTTAAAATATCATGAATTATTATATTTTCAAAAATTCACACAAAATCACGCATTTGTTAGACATTCAAACATAGACTTATTATATATTATATTCTTAAAGAAAAAAGTTTGATTTTTTGAACGGCACTGATCTCCCCAAAATCATCCAACGGCTGAGCATCACAAAACAAATCTCAAAACTCACCGAATAATAAAAAGAAGAAAACATAAGGAAAAAAATCGCCGGTTGAAGATAACGTTTGTTCGTCTCTCAACTCACGGTCTCCTCCTCCTCCTCCTCTGCGGCTGTTGGCGGCGGCGGCGGCGGCGGCGGTCCAATGCAGGGGCTACAGCTACTCCACGATCCCAGGCCCTTTCCGTCCTCACCAGGCCGAGGTCAGTCCCTTGTTAGATCTCTTCATCTCCTCAAAATTCAGTCATTTTCTAACTTAAATCTATTTCTGTTTCAACTAGCTGTTTTTGCACTTAAACTACAAAATCAAAGGAATTTAACCACTAGAGTCGACCCACATGGTTGGAATTTCTCTCTCTCCAAAGTTTCATTCATAGTATAGTTTCTACTTGTCAATAATTGGGATTTCTCTTCTTTTAGTAAATTTTGGAACTTTTCTAGAATCCCAAATTTAATTTACGCTATAGT
The DNA here is from genome assembly GCA_038442645.1 of Agave tequilana. NCBI lineage: Eukaryota > Viridiplantae > Streptophyta > Magnoliopsida > Asparagales > Asparagaceae > Agave > Agave tequilana. The sequence continues at coordinate 31,620 of JAVJIF010009553.1, read as the reverse complement.
TGGGCATGAATAATTTGTGATTTGATTCTCACGTGTTGCTATAATCGAAGACAAGTTTCATTCATAATATGTGTTATGTATGTTTGTGTGTGCTATAATCCATGACAATGATATTCATACATGGTTGTTATCACGATTTTCCTTCATATTGTTGTAGGTTGCATTTGCAAGGAGCATGCTAGCAATACTAGTGTGAAGCCTTTTAGTTTGCTTACTTCAACCCGTATACAGAAATCTAAAACTCGGCGGCATCATGGGAGAGCTACTACTTTGTCAATGAGAAACACATCAGGTTTTCTTCTGCTCTTGTCCCAAATTTATCATTGAAAACTTTAGTTCTGAAGCCTGCAATCGTCGCTTATACTTGCAGCTTCCACGAGGCCGCTAACTCGTGAACTAGTGGAAGAAGGTAAAATCCGAGGACTATTCTGTAAAGTGGAAACGATTGCTTTGTATGTACATAAGTGATCTTTATGCAATCAGTTCTTTAGTGAAAATACTATCATGCTTATGGTGGTAAGCCTAACATCCACTTCAACTATTCGAAATACCCTTTTTGAGTCTTTCTTCTTGAGGATTCATGGCTATCTCAAGTGCATTCACCTGGTCCATGATTTCATTCTGTTCCAACTATAATGAAAGCCTTTGTTTGTGACTAGCTTTGTATTGAATATGATACTTGTACTCAAGACAAATCTGTCGACAAATCCCTGAAGTGCTATCTCTTTTTTCTCTTGCTCAGCATTTTCTTTAGCAATTATCTCGATTTCTTTGTATAATGCCGATTGTTTTACTTCCATAAAGTTCCCTTTAAGTTCGAATAAGTCATAAAATTTACTTTGGATTGGGATTGATTTTTAAGGAAGGGTGAATTTGTTACATAGTGATTGGGAATAGTATTAATTACATTCTGATAAAAGGGAAAGTTATATTAGTAGTCGTCAAGAGTGATATTGAATTCTCAAGATTATTCAGGTCGTTCGATGCAGGGATCTATGATATTTTGATAACATGCTAGTAGTTAGGAAATTTGGGTTGTGGATTGAATGCGAAAGTATTGACCAGGCAAGATGAGCATGCACTTCTGATGTCCCCTTCAGATATAATCGAATGCAATAGAGATATATAGTAGAAGGCTATGTAGAAGAAACAACTTTTTCATGAGGCGATGTCTGACTTGTTGGTTGCCAAAAGTAAATTGACAAGTTTTCGTAAAGTCACAGGCATACCGTAAACAAATAAAAAAGGACTATAGACAATGGCAACGTTGGCATAAATGTTATATCGTTTCTTTCTCAGGGTTGCTTCTTTACTTGCTGTAGTTGGCATTGTTCTGAAAAATTGGAAATGCTTTTAGTAGTTGATTGCTCTGGAAACACGGGCAACAAAGTGACTTTATAATAGTTTTTGTTTACAAAAAAATTGTATCAGTGATATTATCATTAATTGCTTGAAATTGTAGTTATGCCATATATAGGCTTTAACTTATCCAGTTTTGATTTATTTCTGTAGATTATTGCAATTTACCCCTGTTGGTTTGAAGAACTTGGATAGTGTCAAAGAGACCCCAGCCAATGACAAGAATTGTATTCAATTAACCTTCTATTATTGACCAGATAATTTTTCAGTTTTTGAAGAACTTGGATAGTGTCAAAGAGACCCCAGCAATGACAAAATGAATTTAAATTAACCTTCTATTATTGACCAGATAATTTTTCAGTTCCCAGGAGGAACATCATTGCATCTCTGGTGTCAAGTTTTATCTTTTCACAACTGGGTTCTCATGAAGTAACCTTAGCCGAGCCATCAATTGGATTCAGGGAACATATAGATATATTTGACGGCTATTCATTTTACTACCCCAAGAACTGGATCCAAGTCAAAGGTGCTGGTGCAGATATATTTTTCAGAGACCCTTTTGTTCTCGATGAAAACGTATCTGTGGAGGTATCTTCTCCTTCATCCTCTAGGTACAAAAGTGTGGAAGATTTGGGGCCTCCTCAGGCAGCTGCAGAGAAAGTGCTCAAACAATACTTGACTGAGTTCATGTCTACTAGACTTGGTGTTCGGCGTGAGTCCAACATTCTAACTACATCCTCGAGAGTTGCTGACGATGGGAAGCTCTATTATCAAGTTGAGGTATGCATCTCTCAATGCATAAATCTGCTATGCGTATCGTTCTCTCTGCTAAAAGATTTGTACCTACAGCTATACATCTATAAGTGCAATTGCTGCAGACAGTTTTGTTTATTTTTCTCGTATTGTCATGTGCTTTACACAACTCATTGCTACATTGGATACAGGTGAACATCAAGTCATATGCAAATAACAATGAGTTGGCTGTTATGCCGCAAGACAGAATACCTCGTCTTGAATGGGACAGGAGATATCTATCTGTCCTCGTGTTGGAAACAACCGATTGTACGAGTTGAGGCTGCAAACGCCTGAAAATGTTTTCGTAGAGGAGGAAAAGGAGCTGAGACAGGTTATGGATTCTTTCAGAGTTCTTGAATCAGTGAATTAAGAGATTCTCACCATCATTTCTTGGTAAATTTTTCTGTCACAAATTTCTTTGCTTTTTTAGTATTTATTTTACTCGTTTCTATACCAAGTAAAGATGATTAAGGAATTAAACAACCTTAACTGTTGATGTTACAGCAAGTGACATATGATCAAGGTCTTCGAACAATTCATAAAAGACAATTGTTTAAAATTCAGCGATACCAACAGAAGAATGCATGAACATTTTCCAAACCTGGAACGAAACATATAAGAGAGAAATATATCACATGTCAGATAATGAAATATTATCAAAATCAACTCGATTGATGAAGTCAGATACTTAAATATTATCATCAGTCCTAAGAGATCATAAATGGAGAAAGCATGAACACATGAATTGTAATAGGCACCACCGAGGTTGGGTCCAACAAATGAACTTTCTTCGCTTGTTATCCATTTATTCTCATATGCAAGAGATGATGATCACTAGGGTTTTAAGTTGAACTAACATTGCTGCTTGCATGCTGCCTCCTGTAAACTTCTGATTCATTGCATAGAGTATTGAGTATTAACTTCCATAATACAAATGGAGATTTCAATGGTATTTCTATTTATGGTGATATTATAAGGATGATAAGTATTTTGAAAATATTCTGAATATTCTGATTATTGATGATTGAAAGTTGTATTGAAACAGGAACATTGAAGCGCCATTGTACCACAGAGAGAGAGAGAGAGAGAGGAGAGAGAGAGAGAGAGAGAGAGAGAGAGAGAGAGAGGAGAAGTTACCGCTATCGATCTTTTGGGGGGGGGGGGGGGGGGGGGGGGGAATTTACCGCTATCAATCTTGGTTTCTTCTTAAATTACCTTGTAAATGCTGAACCAAAGGGAGAAAACACTTGCTACTTGCTTTCGAATACCTGTATCAAGTTTTCTGTGTACTCAATTTGTATTTGGACAGAGGCTACTCAATTACAACCTCTCAAATTTATTAAGGGGCCGTTTGTTTCGCGTAAGACTCCGTAATTCGTAAATGACTTACTACCCAGTTACAACTACGGCATTTGTTGGACCGTAATTCGTAAAAGACTTACGTAACTCAACTAACACTCACTTGCAATCCAGTTACCACTCACTTACAGCCCAGTTATAGTTAATTTTATGGTCATACAAATTTGTATTATTTTTTATATTAATATTAAAATTTTTTAATATTTAACTTTTTATATTTATTTGCAGTATTAAAACTTTTAAAATCACCAAAATAATTAATTTTGTGGTCAACTTTTTCACTTACGACTTATACATTACGACAACCAAACACCGTAAAGTACAATACACTTTCCCACTTTACAATTTTATATTACCAACCAAACACCGTAAAATTTACATACATGTAACTCATTTACAATTGTAAAAGACTTTACCAATTACAACTACGAATTACGGCTAGTACGACAACCAAACAGACCCTAATATTAGTATACCGTCACTGTTGGTGAGAAAACTGAACGATCGGTCGGGGGAGGAGGAAAGAAACTGACCGATCGGTCGGGGGAAGAGGAAGGAGGGAGAGATGTCGGAGGAGAAGGAGGGGTCTCTTGCGCGGATGAAGACGGATGGATGGAAGGCAAATTTTCTATATGAGTCATGGGAGAAAATCCCTTCGGGTCAATTTGATTTAGCAAAAAATTTTGCAAATTTAACTGTCAATTCCGATTTCCCCCCCTTTGGATCCACTTGGGATTCACACTATTGATAGCTATAAATTGGGGTTCATTCCTAATTCTGGGCCCTGTCATTGGGCTGTTGGGCTATCCTATTATTATTGACATGGGTGTCTTAATGAGTTGGGCTAACTCGAGAGCTTTCCAAAGGAATATTACCTGCTCAAAATAATCTATAAAATAGAATAACTAATTGCAACAAAATGTATGACTCAAAATAATAGCATACATTCCACTAATAGCCTGTTAAAAAACTCGTATATTCACATATTATTCATGTACCGCACGAGTATAACAAATTTTATATGCTTACACTGATTAACTTGCTATAGTACTCGTATTATACTCATTATCATCCATATACTTTGACTCACTATTTTCATCTCGAACTTTTACTTGTAAGTTCAAACGTATGCGTATCAATATATTTTTAGTTCGTATTTTTTTTTTATTGTCGAATTTCTAATCACGCTATAAAATATTCAAAAACGTGCTTTTTTTTTAACCATATTTTTGCCGCGTGCCGAAATGTGAAAAAGAGAGGTGATGATGATCATCCCATTATCCTACAAATTGAAGACTTGAAGTTGAAAATGAGTTACTTGAGATGAGAATTGAATGAAAGAAGCCAACTGCATCATGACAGCTCTCTCTCTCTCTCAAGTGCCACGTCACATCAATCATGATTCATTCCCTCACGTACGAGATTAGGCCAGTGCTGATGTAAGCGACCGAGGTCATCATTACGTCACTAGCAGTGATGTAAATTCCGAGTCGGGATAAAAATAGGACTCGAACAAAGCTGACGTGCTGGTCTGGATTTCAAATTGTGAAGTTTGTCGCTTGAAATATTTTCGTCATTGTAATTTTATGTTGCTTTAATTAGTTTGTAATTTATGTTAGTTTTGAAAAAAATATCAACTTTTTTCCTTTAATAAAATCTATGAGATTATAATGGAGAAGACGATGGTCAAATTGGCACGAGGTTGGTACCATGTCACAAAACACACCACACGTTTAAAAATGTTAATCTTGATCTCCGAGAGAGATTAGAAAGAACTTAGAAAGTATGCCTACATGATTCTAAATCGTAGATTAAGTACCGACATCACTATGGATTCCGTCACATCAATAAAGAATTTGTTTTAACATTTTCCAATCGTATATTCTTTTGAATTCTATTCACGATGATTCTCAAAAGTTGGCTCCCTCGGTCCCAAGCAAAAAAAAGAGCATGTCCATTTCTTCATGTCATTCTCCTTATCACTGAAAATTATTTGAAATTCAAGAAAAAACGGCGAATAGTCAAACAAAAGGATTTATACGTGGAAGTTGAACAAATTGATGAAAATCTGCGAATCGATTCATTGATTAATCAAAAATCATATGTTTATATACGAATGGCTGCGATTTATTTTGGAGCATGTAATATCAAACATCATGTCATCGTTCTCGTTTATGTCCTTAAAGAGTAGACTATGTCATATGTTTACCCATGAAAATACATCTCTGTTTGACCTTTAGACTTGGTACATATCGAAAGTCAATCACAAACCCATACTAATTGTAAGTTGGTTAAAATCCACTAAAATAACATAATTTTTTAGCCGTTTTAAAAAAAATAAGTACTATGGATTGTTAGAAAATGCAAGACACTAACACAACTTTAAAACTTTCAATAAAGGGGGAATGAGCAGAAAAACCCCATGCACTATCAATTTCAGTCAAAAGCACCATTGTATTGTAATGTTTTGTAATTTCTATCGATTTTAAAATAATAATTGTGAATTTTTACTATATCCTAACTAGTACAAGTACAAGTATAATCTTGACTAAGCTCAATGGAATGAGTAAATTTATTGTCAAGTCTGACAATAGTACATGGGGATTTCTGCTGAATTTGATAGTACGAGGGGGGTTCTACTCATATCAATAGTATATGGGGTTTTTTTTTTTTTTTTTTTACGAAATGGTAATAGTGCGAATTAAGCAAGCAATCTATTTGAATTCAGATTGAACTTGTTCTCGTAAATCAGTCGAAAATTTATAATATTTTAATGAATTTTAACCCTTATGTTTTCTTTTGGTGCTCACGATCAATAGCATTACCTTGTTGTTGGAAGTCTCTTTCAAACACACACACACACACAAATCTTTAAAACAATGTGAAGATTTCTAACTCCCTAATTTGAAGTCATGAAGTCAATGAATGAGAGGATAAAAATATTAAATCCCCTCTATCAAGCATCAACTCCCTAATATGCAAGTCTTTGTTCATGATGAAGCAAGCAAATCAAACTAAAAATGAAGGTGTTCAAAGCACAAGTCTTGCAATGGTTAGTGGGGACAAGTCCTAGGTCTACTAGCTTAATATTCCTTCTTTGTGTGTTGTTATCATGGGATCAAATAGCAACAGTGTGGAAATATGTGTTCCTTATTGGTAACAATTTTCAAAAAGAACTACTGATCGATCAAACCAGCACAAAACATGAGATTTCTTTTTTCTTCTAATTAATCATTTGCGGGCTATGCCACCTGTCGTTTCTCGCTTATCAGTATTAAAAGGCGTATCTAGTTCAGATCTTTGAATAGATTTAGCTCTCTCTCTGTGAGTTTTGGATCTCGTACGATGTAACACGAAATCGACACGTCACTGACCTACTCACTTTGTTGGGACACATTTTTAACTTTACAATCTCTTTCCACTTTTTTTTTTTTTTTTACCTATATTAATAAACTGTTTTCAAAGCAAGAACCAACCCCTTAGTTTAGTTTACTCCTTTTTTGACTTCCCTTCTATGCCTTCGGGCTTATCATATTCATTTAATTTATGCTAAATTTGTGGCATGAAACTTTATTTGGAGGGAAAAAAAAGTTCCCTCTATTGACTTATCATCGACTTTCATGCACATTGCACTAATGGAGACTAGAAGACTTTGACCAACAAATCGCCAACTCGTGATGAGCCACACATACATATATTATTACTTATTTGCTAACTATTTGATTAATGCCAAGTTAAATAATTATTTTATCTCCTTATCCTTCTTTCTAAAAATTATATTCTAGCAAGAATTAAGATGACACTATCATTATCCTTCAAATACTAAGTGAAAATTTTATATTATTAAAATAATATAATAAAAACTAACTAAAATAATTATATATTAAATATTTTTGAAAAAACAATATTTTTAAATTTATAATCATTAAAAAATATTGAAATATAAATTATTATAATATTGTTTAAAAACATAAATATTAAAATATTAATTATTAATTATAAAAAATATTTATAATTAATTTTATAAATTTTAGTCATAATATTAAATATTAATATTTTAATATCAAATATTATAAAAATTCTATTATAGCACCATGCAAATGAGAAAATGGAGATATAAAAGTGATAAATGAGATTGAGAAAAAATGCAAGTGAGATGCAGATCCCACTTACACTGTTACCGTCAAAATAAATGATGAAAGTGGAAAAATATACTAACTCTTTCTTTATATTGCCTTAAATCTCTTTCTAATTTGATTCTTTTTCATATATTGCTTTGGACTCCTCTTTATTTTGGTTTACTTTTGACAAACTTATTTCTAATTCCGTCTCTGATTTAGTGGAGAATATTGTTTTATTCTTTTAACAAATTTACATAATTCATAAACATATATTATAAAAAGTTGCAGCCCATCTTAAAATTATTCCTGATTCCGCCCCGTTCATGCCACGTATAAATAGAGCACTCATCCCATGTCTCCCTTTATCCATCACAACCCAAGGCAAACCATGCACCTCTCCTTCTCTGCTCCCTTCTTCTCATCCAAACTGTACATACAGGCCAGGCTTCATCAGGGAAGTTTTAACTTCTGACAGATACTCAATGGCATGCAACACTCCGGCCCCGACACCGGCGGCGAGCGAGGAGGAAGCAGGGCTGAGGCGAGGGCAGTGGACCGTGGAAGAAGATGTCATGCTCGTCAAATACATAGAGAGCCACGGCGAAGGCCGATGGGATGCTCTTGCAGCTGCTTCAGGTGACGAGAACTTCGTTCCATATAAAGTCCCAGCCTTTTTCTGTCATATACTTCAGTTACTGTAATTGGAACTGCACTCCATTATATATAACATTTAAAAATCTAATACATAGTTAATTAGAACTAATGTTTGCTGACCTGCAACTTAGCTAGATTTATGCAGTCCTGCTATCGCGTTAACTTCATTTCCTAATTAGTTGCAAGATGAGTTACCTGCAAGTTAAAGCATTAACATAAAAACTATAATTTCATTATGAACCATGTTGTTAAAGTAATAAATATTAATTTGCACGTAACACATTCTTATAATAATGTATTTATTTATTATCTATATAAAGAATAAATCATCAAGTAGTCTATTTTCTCCAAATCTAACACATGCAGTGAATGATCGCTCAACCGTTAAATTTCACACTTTTGAATGCAAGCAGGACTTAGAAGAACTGGAAAAAGTTGCCGCCTCCGATGGATGAACTACCTCCGTCCAGATGTCCGACGCGCGGGGTAACATCACCCCCGAAGAGCAACTCCTCATCCTCGAGCTCCACTCCAAGTTCGGAAACCGGTAACCAAGACAATTTTGCAGAATTATCCTTTAAATTATTCAAAATTATCTTATTATGTAAAATTCACTTTTTACATTACACAGGTGGTCAAAAATTGCACAACATTTGCCAGGGCGGACTGATAACGAAATAAAGAATTATTGGAGGACCAGGGTGCTAAAAACACGCCAAGCACCTGCAGTGTGACGTCAGCAGCAAGGAGTTCAAAGACGCCATGCGGTACCTCTGGATGCCCCGCCTCGCTGAGAAAATCCGGGCAGCCTCGGGCAGCCGCCCGTCCGGGCCCGCTCCGGCCAGCGGGCAGAAGCCGGGCAGAGCCGGAGAGCTCATCCAGCTCGGACGTGGTCCGCGCGCTGTTCCCGTCACCGCCCGAGTCAGATTCTACTGCGGCTGATTGTTGTCTTGTGGTGGGCGGTCAGATTGCTCGCGGTGACCGGATCCAGGAAGCTGAGTTTGGGTCCGTGCAGAGCCCGGGTGGTTACTGTAACCAGGGGTCGTTGGACTTTGAACAATGGGAGATGGGAGATAATTGTGGGATTTTGAGGACATTTGGTCATAAGAAAATGAAAAAAAGAAAAGAGAAAAAAAAAACATGTAGAGATAAGACAGGAAAATAAAAGGGGGAAATATGTTAATTTGGGCAAATGGGAAAATAAAGTGCGTGATGAGTCTTGTAATTTGCGATTTTTTTTGTCTGTTATTTCTACATGTAATTTTAGTTATACAAATAAAAAGAAGGGTTTGCTTTATTTTTAATTTTCTTCATGAAGAAGCATTAAAAAAATTATAAAATAAAATTTTATGTTGAGAGTGGGATTTGAACCCACGCCCTTTCGGACCAGAACCTTAATCTGGCGCCTTAGACCAACTCGGCCATCTCAACTGACAATGAGAGCGAAAACCTCACTATTTATAACCATTATATTTTTTGAGAAGAACCACTCAGTTTTTGTTTGGCTTTAAAGACTATAATTGGATTTAGATGGATCTTATGCAGATATTATTGGCACCTCTCACCTAGGGTTACTTTCATATTTATATTCACATAGGAAAAAACATATGAAAGTGTATAAGAAAACAAAGAGATACTTATTTTAACGTTTGTTTATTTCCCATAACAAGCAAACACCTGAAAAATATTCTCTGTTGCACTCGAAGACTTTTGAAGTACTGAGTCATCTCATCGTCGCCTTCAAGAGGAACTCCAGTGTAGACTTTGGGTTTGCTCCTTAGAGGTCACCGATTCGATCGCACCGAGAGAGACATGATGATTATAAAAATTAAAAAAAAAAAAAAGAAAAAGAAAGAAGAGGAGCTCCAGTGTCATGGGCCATGGCCCTCTTAATAGGCCCCCACACCTTGTCAATCAAGGGAGCAATGGCCCAAGAGGCTTCTGCAGCGCTGTATCCACCTGGACTGACCTAAGAAGAATAGAAAATTTGGCCCACAGCAAACGTATGGGCCTTAGCCCAGCGCCTTGGCATATCCCCTCACGCAGTGGGAGGTTCCTTATTTGCACCGCACTGCGTGAGAGGATCCTTATTTGCACCACACTGCGTGAGGCTTTCAGCGGAGACTGTGCTTAGTATGAGTGTGTATTACCTGTTTGGTTGTCGAAACTGGCCGTAATTCGTAAGTCGTAATTGGTAAAGTCTTTTACAGTTGTAAATGAGTTACATGTATGTAAGCTTTATGGTGTTTGGTTGGTAATATAAAGTTGTAAGTGGAAAAGTGTATTGTGTTTTACGATATTTGGTTGTCGTAATGTGTAAGTCGTAAGTGAAAATGTTGCCACAAAATTAATTATTTGGTGATTTCAAAAGTTTTAATATTGCAAATAAATATTAAAAATGCTAAATATTAAAAAAATTAATATTAACATAAAAAAATAATACAAATTTGCATGACCACAAAATTAACTGTAACTGGGCTGTAACTGAGTGGTAATTGAGGTGCAAGTGAGTGATAATTGGATTGTGTAAGTTTTTAACGAATTACGGTCCAAACAAACGCCGTAGTTGCAACTGGGCTGTAAGTCATTTACGATTTACGGACTTTTACAGGTCTGTTTGGTTGTCGTAACTGGCCGTAATTCGTAGTTGTAATTGGTAAAGTCTTTTACAATTGTAAATGAGTTACATGTATGTAAATTTTACGGTGTTTGGTTGGTAATATAAAATTGTAAAGTGGGAAAATGTATTGTACTTTACGGTGTTTGGTTGTCGTAATGTATAAGTCGTAAGTGAAAAAGTTGACCACAAAATTAACTATTTGGTGATTTTAAAAGTTTTAATACTGCAAATAAATATTAAAAAAGTTAAATATTAAAAAATTTAAATATTAATATAAAAAAATATTATAAATTTGTATGACCACAAAATTAACTGTAAGTGGGCTGCAAAGTGAGCGGTAACTGGGTTGCAAGTGAGTGTTAGTTGAGTTACGTAAGTCTTTTACGAATTACGGTCCAAACAAACGCCGTAACTGTAACTGGGTAGTAAGTCATTTACGAATTACGAAGTTTTACGCGAAACAAACGGCCCCGAAACAATAGGCCCCTTACTGCGGGGGACCATTTTTAATCCCTGTCTCATCCAACATATATTTCTATAATTTGACTGAACATCTTTTTTGGTTTTGAGGTTTTATCAATCTTCTTTGTTTTTTCTACAACCCACTATATAGGTCATCACGAGCAAGAGGCCCAAGCACAAGTAGTTTTTTTTAATATTTTTTTTAGTCTTATTTTGAGTTTGTTGAGAGAAAAAGATTGTTTAGATCTTATATACAATGCTACTTCCTTTAACAATTATAAAAGTTAATAAATTCACATCTAAATCATTCATGACAGTCTAATTTCAACCATCATGTGTAAAATACTTGAAAAAACATATTATTTAGATCTACGTCTTTAGATATCTAAATTCTCGATTCGACCATTTCATCATGATCTGAACACCTAAAAATTCTCATACCAACTTGTAACGCCCCGATCCCGCAGGTACGGGGACGTTATGGCGACGTACATACGCGAGGTGTAAACACGCTCACGCGTACGTTAAGCCTCAATACAGTACATAACCTCCATAAATACCTGGGGTCCAGCATGAGATAAGTACAAGAATACCTGCAGAAGAGGGTCAGTAATCATAACAGATATGGAATATAGGAACAAATAAGATAACTGAAATGAATTACTAAAATACCTATGAATAGGCCAGATGAGGAATTTCCTAGGTGACTCCAAGGCACTCTCGGTACGCGGATCTCCAATCTGGGCACGCAAACCCAGGGTCGTCAGAAAGCGACCTAGTGAGTGGTAAAATGAAGGAACAATAATACATACATAGTAATACAAGCATGCTCCTAATATATAATACATGATGTGGTACAAGTGATATTATATCATAAGCATATAGGAAGTAGTAGAAATATAATAATATGTCATCTTTAGGTATCATCACTACCTAGCCGGTTATCATCAGGTCATGACTCTAATCATATTTAGTTCATATAATAAATAATGTTATCTAACGGTGACATAATAGCAGTGAACATGATAGTGATGTAAATGAACATGCAGGTGGGTATATGCAATATGAACATGCTACTGTGTTGTGTCTAGACAACATATAAACAATGCAAAACAGACTATATGTGATGCAAGGTGTACCTGTGCATGAGTAGTATTCCACCATAGGTATCGAGTATTGTAGCAAAGTCTACAGGTAACATGATAGCGATACAATAACATGAACATGAACAGTAACAAGTAAGCAAGATCACAGTGAACATGATAGCAAATAAAATAACAGGAACAGTAACATGTATTAGGTAAGTCATGTCAAAGTCATGTACAATAATAGCATACATGTCTGAGGCAAGTCATGTGATGATACAATAATAGCAATCAGTACCACCTGATATTTTAATCACTCTCTTCCAGTGTCTCATACCACTGGCAGTTCATACTGGAGCCCGCACTCCAGTCGAACCCATCCGGACATGGCCTACGGGTACCATTATCCAAACGAGAGAGTAACTAAATAACAAGTGTTCCGACGTCCACTATTGTGTATACTGTTTTATTATGTTAATTGGAAACCAATGGTCGAGGGAGTTCTTATCGGGTGGATGTATCCCGTGCATACCCGGGATCACGGCCTTAAACAAGCCCCTGGCTGCCAGGACCAGGGCCCTCCGCTAAGAGGGGAGCATGAATCAAGTAACAAGAGCTCATGGAGCAATTGGTAGGCAGCCCTCCTACCGTCCCCTGCAGTGGGAAAAACAATATGGATCCAGTACATCACCCGATAAGATCTAATCAACCATCAAGTCTCCCCCATACCCCAGTTATCATTATGATCTGATATGTTCAGTATCCAATGTAACAAGAACAAATAACAGTACATGGTACGGTTAACACGATAACTGGACCTGAGCTCTGTTGATAGCGTAGAACAATATAACGAGAATTAGGAACAATATAACATGAACAAGATATCATGAACAATATATCGAGAAACGGGAACAATAGATGTGGGATTCCCACATATCGCATATCTACAGCTATCATGTCCAGTAACGGGAATATCCATATCAGTAACAGGAAACATGTATCCAGTAACGGAAATAACTATATCAGTAACGGGATTCAAACATATAACATGAATACGGGAACATGGAACAATAGTACATGTACTATGAACAGGAATCCATATGACAATAGAGAACGCATACATGCACGTGTAACAGTGATATGATGATCACAATATATGAGATGACGGTAGTCTAGGAAGTAGTGCATATGAGTAACTGATGTGACGTGTCAAAGTATCGGTTACCAATGGGCAGTGTCTAATATCAGGTACCGTAAACTACAGTATCCGTGTAATGATGATAACAAGAATATGATATGTGGGACTTGTCGGTGTACTAGTGAAATCCGTGTAACATATATGTAATAAGGGTAGTCTGTGTACCATGTAGTACCATGTCCTACGGAGTCTAGCATGCATATCCCGTGCCAGTGTAGTGTCATAGTATCTCTGTGGGTCGGTATACATATAACGTGACTGTGTTATAAGACATGTCATAATAGTGTACAAGAATATGATGACATGGTGGACCGGGTGTTAGTGACTGTGCAAGTATAATGATCGTGTCCGAGTTGTCTACGATGTGTGTCTTGTTACTATGACTATCTCATCTCATTAACTAACCAATCAGTCCATTTATTAATTCAGGTTTTATTATGTCTTAATTGCAGGGATTACAATAATTATCATGATTTACCGATAATCATGTTTTATTCTTAATTAGACAACCAACCAAGATATTAATCATGATGAAACATAATTTATAAAAGGAAAACACTCACAAACTGGCTACAGGACTGTAGCTCTCGTTCCCACGATCGCAACGGATCCAGAATCGTCCAAATTCGAGTCCGGATGCTCCAGATATCGCCCGAATACCCAAAACCGAGAGAAAAGGTTAGTTACGTAATAATAGAAATTATTCAGGGGGCTATTTATAATTTTGCAGGGGTCTAAACGTAATTTCTAAGTTACAGGGGGCTAAAATGAAGATTACCTTATTGGGTCGGGTCTGGATGCAAGCGGGTCGGGTTTGGGTTAACCCAAACCCACATCCAATTGGGTTTTCACCCAAATAGAAGCAACAGCAGCAGCAGCTTTGAGCTGCTGCTGCTGCTCACCTGCGGCCGCCGCCCGGCCGCCCGGCCGGCGCGACCACTTCGCCGGCGCCGCTGCCACGCCGGCGCCGGCGCCAGCGTCACCCCGGCGCCCATGGCCGCCGGGGTCCCTTCCCCAAGAGAGAGAGGGAGAGAATAAAGGGTAGGGCTGTCGCCCCCCTCTCCCCTCCGCCGGCCTCCGCGCCGCCGGCGCCAGGCCTCCCGAGCCGCCTGCACTAGGCCGGCGTGCCACCGGCCTCCTGGCTGGAGGCCCACAGAGAGAGTGAGAGTGAGAGGAAATAGGGGGAGAGAGAGATGTTAACAGAGAGAGAAGAGATTATAGAGAGAGAGGAAGGGAGAGAGAGAAATTGGGGAGAGAGAGAGGAGAGAGAGAGATTATGTGAGAGAGAGAAAGAGAAAGAGAATTTATAGGGGGAGAGAGAGTCGGTGGAAATGGGTTGGCGGTGGGAATTCTCTGGACGAAGCCAGAGAAGAGAAGAAGAGAAGGGAAAAGAAAAAAAAAAGAAAAAGGTTTAAAAAATAATAGTTTAATATTATAATATTGGTCCGATATTCGTTCAGCTCCGAACGGTGCCGAAAAAATACAGAAACTAGAGAATATTATCCTGAGACGTAATATGAAGACGGTTTGCAGAAACTCGCTCCGGTTTGCAAATTAAAAATCCCGGAGTGTCTCGCCGATACGGGCGACACCGGTTTGGCCGGATTTTCGATAAAATCAGAAAAATCCCCAAAAATACCCAAACGTAGATAATAAGATCCTAAGGCACACGGTGAAGGCCGATTCTCAAAATTCTGCTCCGTTTGTGAAATAAAAATCGGAAGGCTGGTTATCGGTATCGGTCGACACCGACAACGGATATTTTCCAAAATAATTCAGAAAATTCCAGAAAATCCTGAAAAATCTAAAATATTAGAAAATGATTTTTAAAACTGAAATCAGCACAATCGGACTACCACGGAGGTCAAATCAATTTTGTACGTCGTATCGCGTACCGATACTGTTATACGTATACCGGGGATCAGGGGGTTACATTTCTCCCCACCTTACAAAAAATTGCGTCCTCGCAATTTCAATCAGGTGTGAGAACAATATTTTCAACCTCAAAGCTTAAACGTTACGGGTCCACGACACTTCCGCTGCGCACTCTGCTATGAATAAGGAACTCGAGATGGAGAAGTATGGTAGTGAACGAATCCTAACGGATGGGAAGCAAAACGATGCAAGGAAAATGAGATGGAAATCAGATGTTTTGGTTGACAACTGGAAGGAAGGAAGGAATACAAACGAGTCAAGAAATGAATCGTCAAGGTCATGGTATTCTTGTACTCGTCGCTGGAATCCCCAAATTCAGATACAGACAAGTTAATCTGAACTGATTGTACTGTTGGTAAGAGCTCAAGGATTGACCTAGGTGGTTACCCACTCCAGGTGTGAACCTAAGCTCTGATACCACTATGTAACGCCCCGATCCCGCAGGTACGGGGACGTTATGGCGACGTACATACGCGAGGTGTAAACACGCTCACGCGTACGTTAAGCCTCAATACAGTACATAACCTCCATAAATACCTGGGGTCCAGCATGAGATAAGTACAAGAATACCTGTAGAAGAGGGTCAGTAATCATAACAGATATGGAATATAGGAACAAATAAGATAACTGAAATGAATTACTAAAATTCCTATGAATAGGCCAGATGAGGAATTTCCTAGGTGACTCCAAGGCACTCTCGGTACGCGGATCTCCAATCTGGGCACGCAAACCCAGGGTCGTCAGAAAAGCGACCTAGTGAGTGGTAAAATGAAGGAACAGTAATACATACATAGTAATACAAGCATGCTCCTAATATATAATACATGATGTGGTACAAGTGATATTATATCATAAGCATATAGGAAGCAGTAGAAATATAATAATATGTCATCTTTAGGTACCATTACTACCTAGCCGGTTATCATCAGGTCATGACTCTAATCATATTTAGTTCATATAATAAATAATGTTATCTAACGGTGACATAATAGCAGTGAATATGATAGTGATGTAAATGAACATGCAGGTGTGTATATGCAATATGAACATGCTACTGTGTTGTGTCTAGAGGTGGGGTGAATAGGTGATAATGCTAATCTAGAAACTAATGCGGAAGCTAAAACAAATTTTGCAACATACTTAATACAACCAACAAGTGTAGCCGAATTTCCCGTGAAGGGCTCTGGACTAACTCCTCTTGATTCCCCTAGATAAGGGTTGAGGTGCTATATGAAGCTCTTGTGGTTAAGTACAAGTGAGGCACACACACAAGCAAGTCAAAGATATAAGGATGATAAGCAATATGAAATAATGCAAGGCACAACACAAGCAATATATAATATGAATGAATAAATGATGCTATGCACAACACAAATAAAGAGAGAGGGTTAGAGACAATGGATCAAACGCAAACACAAAGATATGTTCCGAGATTCGAGCCCCTAGCTCTACGTCCCCGCCTTCACCGAGAAGGATTTCTAATCCACTATCTTGTCCACCGAGGACTCCCACCGAGGGAACCTCCACCGAGGAGGATTTTTATAACAAGGGAGTTCCGAACTCCTCTCTCAAACACCGCCTCACAACCGAGGGGTAGGCTCGTAGACAAACAACAACCAACACCTCTACCGAAGAGGGTTACAAACCAAACTCCACCTCTCACTAGAGGGAGCAAACCACAATCTCAACCTCTACCAAAGAGGGAGCAAACCAATCACCCGATCAACCTCTACCAAAGAGGGATACAACAAAGGCAAGGGTGTTTACAACTTGGAGGCTCAATCAACCTCAAACAATCACTTTTCCACAAAACAAAGATCTTAAATAGATTAGGATAGAATGATATAGCTCAGGTGTGGAAAAAAACTAGGTGTTTGGAAAACAAAACTCAAAGAAATAATCTTGGGAAAACTCTTGAAGATAATAGAAATGAAGAACAAACACAAATCTCCCAAAATACTATTTTCTTTGATTTTTCCAAAAACCTAAAACAAATAAGATTGATCTTTTTGGCACAAAACTCTTTTGAAAACTTGTTTTAAAACAATAGAGTAAGTCTGAAAATTTTGGCTTTAAAAATCTTATCTAAAATCGCAAAGAAATGGGGTATTTATAGCCCAAACAGAAAACTAGCTGTTAGGCTGAACTGTCAGCCTGACAGGCCTGCGGTCGACCGGTCGGTCGACCGCCAACGGTCATAAATATGACCGTTGGGGCTTCCGGTCGACCACCCGGTTGACCGCCCTGATACAGAGAGCAAGGCTCTCTGGTCCGGTCGACCGGTCGGTCGACCGGCCCACTGTGCTGCCAGACGTGCACAGCTCTGTGCACGTCGGTCGACCGCTACGGTCGACCGGCCCTTGGTGCGGTCCACCGAGCGGTCGACCGACCTGGCCTGTCAGCCAGTTCTGGGTCAGAAAACTGGGATTAAAATATTTCTAAAAATCTTATAAAAACTTCTAAAAATCTCCAAAAATAGTTTTAACATTTTGCATTGATATATAAACATGTGATAAAAATTTCAACTCAAATATCAAGCAATTGAACTATTTTTGTGTCTTATCATTTTTATCAAAAACCAAAACTTGTTTTTATCAAACTTGAATTTTTCAATAGTGTAGGCTGTCTAAAAATCACCAAGGCAAGCCACCAAAACACAGAGATCCAAGATCCAGGCGCAAGGCTAAATGTGACAATCAAGACGCGAGAGATAACCCGCGTCTCAGCATCAAGGCGCGTTGGCTCAACGCCCGCGTCTCAGCATCAAGGCGCGTTGGCTCAACGCCCGCGTCTCAGCATCAAGGCGCGTTGGCTCAACGCCCGCGTCTCAGCAACAAGGTGCCCCCACCTTGGTTGTAACACCCCGATTATGGCGCCATCCACCGCCCATGTAGCGGGGAAGTTGGCCCTCATCGTGGAGCACTTTTAGGGGGCACGATCACCCCCTAAAAACCCTATAAATAGTCCCGTCACTATTGAAGGAGGGAGGACAATTATCGGGCGCACACATACACACAGAGAGAGACGGGCACGAGAGAGAGATCATCAACAGAGAGAGAGAGCTCGACTCTTCAAGCCAGCTTGCTACGTACAAGTTGCTCTTCGCCTACCTTCTCTTTTAGAGTTTTGGTGGACGGGGCTGAGTTACTCCCTCTACCGACCGAAGAGAAGATCCCCGACGGTCCAAACAGTCATCCGGTCAACGGAGAACAAGATTCACTCTCCACCGCCACCCGAAGAACCCAGCACTAAACAAAGGGGGAATTCAAGATTCAATATTCCCCCTCCCTTGTAACCGGAAGATTAAGCCGGCCGTAATTTTTCATCTGATTCAAGGAAACGTTACGCCAGCCACCCCCTTTTCCGCGTCAAACAAGAGATGGCGACTCCGCTGGGGAAGACTTTCGTCACTGACGAACAGATCGTGGCGCAGGATGATGTTCTCCGTAAAGGGAAGATGGTCGAAACGCTCGTTGTCGAGTTCGACCAGGCGAAGTATGAAGAGTTCCTCTCTTCTGGCTCCAAGAGCCCAAAGACCGCGTCTGCCGCAGGGTCTCAACTGAAAAGCTACCCAAAGCCCAATCTGAGGCTCTGCCGGGTGCCGATGCTCACCGTGCCAAGACAAGTTCACGCGCCAACGCCTCCCAGAAGGCCCGCGTGACCTCAGGCACTGCTGTTGCGATCAACCGCGTCGCACAGAACACACGCGCCAACGCCTCCCAGAAGGCCCGCGTGGTCCCAGGCACCACTGCTGCTGCGATCAACTGCGTCGCGCAGAATACCCGCGTCAACGTCTCTCAGGAGACCCGCGTGGTGAACACTCTTGGTTCTATAAACCAGGATGTTGTTGGTTTCTCTCCACCTCCTCGACGCAACCGGAATGCTGAGCGTCGACAGAGGAGACGCGCGCGTCAACTCCAAGTCGGAACCGTTGGTTGTCTGACCGGGGGTGGACGCGGCGTACAATCTGATGCCTTGCCCGCACCTCGTCCAGTGTGTGAGATCCGCGTTTGGCGACCCAAACGCGAGACTCCTCAAGTTGAGTCCTCTGAGGACCAACTCATCAAACGCCAGGGTGAAACCTCCGCGTCTTTTCAAACGCAGGAAGTACGCACTCGTAGGCATGGGGCCCAGCAGCCCGCTCTCTCTCAAGCAACTCTGCCCAAACGCATCAGGCAGCAACGCGAGACTCGCGTGCGCGTCATACAGCCGCGTCATGAGAGCCGCGTCCCTGAAGTCCGCGTCCAGGCTGAACAGCACATGACTGTCTCCCGTCTTCGACGTTGCGAGACCAGTCTCTTTAGTCCCCCTCCCACGGATTTGAGGGATTATTTGACAAGGAAAAGAAGTGCCAATCAAGCCACTTCGTCATGCTGCTGTCAACAACTCATCCATATGCTCTCTGGATGCCATTATGGATCAGGCGTGCACCAGCAGTCCTTAATCAGACAGCTGACCCTGATTCCCCCGTCAGCCAAAAGAAGACGCTCCCACAGGAGGAGAACCTTCTCAGATGTTGAATACCCGGAGCTTACTGCAAACATGACTAGCAGAAGCAAGGGAAAACAACTAATGGTCAACTCAGAGGAATCTGACTCTGAGCCGGAAGGGGTGTATCAACACACTCGCACCCGGACGGGGGCCATTCCCCCAATTGACTATAATGCCTTAGCCCGCGGCATTAGAATGGGCGATTCTCACTCCGCTATAGTGGAGTCGCAGGCTTCAAACTCTTCCGTCGAGAAGGAGGCTTCCGCCTACATGGCAGACACTCCTGAGGAGACGGCCAGGCGTTTAGAACAGACACAGAAGCACCAGATGGATATAATCGCCTCTCAACAGAGATCCATTGACTCCCTCAAGCATATGCTTGAGAAATTGCTTGAAGAAAGAGCGAGATCTCCTCCTAGACGGCCGAAGGGGAAAGGGAGAAAGGGAGGAAGCCCACCCTCCGAACCTTCCGACGAGACACGACGATCTACCTCGGATGTGTCCAAGCCCTCGTCGCAGGCAAGAAGCGACCAAGACCAGGAGAAGACTCATGCTAAGAGGATGAGTCAATTGGAACGACGCCTCGAGGCCCTTGCCAATCGCAAGGACCTCCAAGAAGCTGGAGTGGTCCGGCCCTATCCGGCTGAGTGGGACTTAGTTCCATACCCTCCTAAGTTCAAGGCTCCAACCCTCCAAGCATTCGACGGGAAGGGGTCACCCAACCAGCACATCTACTACTTCAAATCTCAGACCGGGAATGTAGTAGATAACGACGCTATACTGGCGCGACTGTTCATAGGCACCCTGAAAGGGTTGGCTTTTGAGTGGTTTATGAAGCTCCCGGAGGGTTCTATCAAGAACTGGGGGAATCTAGAGAAGCTGTTCTTGACACGCTTCTTCGAAGATGACTCCGAAGTCACGATGCCCACCCTTTTAGCTACCAAACAGCGGAGAGGGGAGTCCGTCAAATCTTTCGTGGAAAGATTTCGGAACACGGCACTCCGGTGCCCAAGCGGTATGACCCAGGCCACCCTGGTGGAAACATGCCGCCACAATCTCCAAACCTCACTCCTTGCTCAAATAGGAGTTGCTGAAAGCCGCACCTGGAAGCAGTTAGTCCAACAAGGTGAACAGGCTGAGGAGATTGTTGCCCGTGTCAGGGCAGAGGAAGGCAAGCTGCGGCCGGAAAGGTCGACAAGGCGTGCACCGGCACCAGACACCTCCCTCCAAACGAAGCGGAAGGATAAACTGGCGACGGAGACCAAATCTCCCACCAAACCTCAAACAGGCAGGGCAAGTGGCTCTTCAAGCCAGCCACGCCCTAACAAGCAGTATTCCTTCAAGGAGGAACACGTCGATTCACTCTTCAAGCTACTCAACAAGAGCAATCGACTGAAGCTCCCTGAAATTAGGCGCCCGGAGGAAGTCGGCAAGACCGACAATCCCAAACTACTGCATGTACCACAGGATGTTGGGACATCCTACCAAAAGCTGCTACGTCTTCAAGGACATTCTTCAGGCTCTGATTGACGCGGAGGTGTTAAAACTCCGACCAGAGCAGAAGAAGGTGACGGCTAATGTGACGTCGGTTCTCCAGTTCGGGAGACAACCCCCAACGCCTGCGGGGGTAACTCCTATTCCAAGGGGAGAGATTAAGAGTGGTCAACACAGACCCTCACCAGCAGCAGGAGAAGGGCTTGGTAGCCGTCCCTACACCTCAGGGGGAAACCATGTGGGTCCACCCTGACCTCGTCGACGAACAGCAGTGGACTACTGTGACCAACAGGAAGTCCAAAGGCAAGGCAAAAGCTTCGTCCTGCCATGTGGTATGTGCCTCCTCCCGAGAAGCAGAGGATGATGTTCCCTCACTGACCCAACCACCAACGACGGGAACTCGTTCGGGTCAACCCTACTTGAAGCAGTACGGCGAAAGTGGCGGTTAAACCCTCCGCAACCGGCTGCAGAGCCAACTAGGCCCTCCACGAAGCCACCTGTGGAGAAGCAGAAGGAGACTCGATTCTCTCGAGCCCTTCCAAAAGGCATCGCGGAAGGATCTTCGGCACCTTACCGCTTTGATGTCCGGCTCAGCTGGCCAACATTCCGGCACGCATTACCTTGTATGAACTTCTTAGACTATCAAAGTCGACCAGGGAAGCTCTGCAAGAAGCTCTGGCAAATGCTGAGGTCTTCATGACCCAGGTGCCGAAGGAGGAAGATGTAGAGGATTGCCTCCACGCTTCCCAGAATGCCCCCTGCATCACCTTCACGGCAGATGATATGCAGGTGAAAGGGAAGCATGATCGACCCCTGTACTTCACAGGTTACATCGGATCATCTAAGGTGAACCGCATTCAGGTAGATCCAGGGTCCGCATTGAGCATTATGCCCCGCCGAGTCATGCAACACCTCGGCATCCCTACCCACCGTCTGAGCCCTACACAGACGACCATTTACGGGTTCAATGCCAACGGTACCCGTCCGATGGGGAAGATCAAGATCAAGTGCCAGATTGGGAGCCTCAAGTCGGAGGTGACGTGTTACGTCATCGATGCCGACACTTCCTACAATCTGCTGCTGGGACGACCATGGATCCACCGCAACTCCATTGTTCCCTCCACTCTTCACCAAGTCATGAAATACATTGACGCGAGTGGGAAGGTGCAAACGTTGGTTGCCGAAAGGTATCCGTTCAAGGGAGTCGAGAATTATTTCACGGATTCCCTTTTATATCAGGATCCGGTGGATGAAACCCCGCAACTGGAGGCGCCAGACTCTGGTAATGAGGCTGACACTGAGCCCGAGCAAGAAAAGTGCCTGTGGGAGTTAAAACCACTTGTAAAGAGCACTAATAAGCTCGATGTTGATAATACCACCGACGATGCAGGCGGTTGGTATATTAATGAAAGTCTAGACTTTGAATATTTTTCTGCGTGTGCATCCGATTCAATACCGTCGGATACTACTACCGACGTAGACGATGACATCTGGTCGGCAATGGATGCTTTGACATCATTGCATGTACCAGTAAAATCATCTTTCGGGACATACCAGGATAATGGCGATGCGCAGGAATCTATATTCTTGGTTCCGGCAAGACGAAAAGGCCAAAGACCAATACTTTTCGGGCGAATCTCGTCTGAACCAATGCCCCGCGAAGAATCGGAAAGCGAGGAGGAATCCCCTCAGCTCGACCATTATGAATCGAAAGCACTCAGAATGATGAAGCAAATGGGGTACGATCTAACCAACAAGCCCGGGTTGAACTTCGGCAAAGGAAGGAGGACGCTACTTCGATCCTTTGTGCCAAAAGGGAAGGCCCCGATTATTATCATCGGACGCGCAGGGGGTTGGGCTATGTATCAACTCCGGTCCCATCAGCCTCTGATTCTCAAGAATCGTCGAGCAACGATTGCTCTTCAGACACGTCATCATGGGAGTCAGATGTCAGTGTCGGCAACATCTTCAAAGGGCTTTCAGTAAACATGGTTTCAACAGGCCATCTGGAAGATGAAGTTGAAGAAATGATCCAACCTGATACAGATCCTTGGATCAAACATTTGAATGCTCTTTGGGATATCCGCTTTGAACAGCGTGAGCCACCCACAGAAGACAAGGTTGTTCAGATCAACCTAGGAGATGAGGCCAACCCCAAGCCCATCTTCATAAGTGACGGCCTGTCGCCTCCAGAGAAGAAGGATCTAATATCTCTTGTACAAGAGTATATAGATGTCTTCGCCTGGAACTATGAGGACATGCCAGGGCTTGATCCACAAGTGGCCATACACCGCCTCAACATTAATTCGGACGTAAAACTGTCAAACAACAGCAGCGACGGTTCCGTCCAGAGATAATGGAGGCAATTCAATCAGAAGTCAGAAAGCTTATTGATTCTGGCTTCATCAGGGAGGAACAGCATCCCGACTGGGTAGCCAACATCGTCCCCGTCGCCAAGAAGAATGGGAAGATCCGGATCTGCATTGACTTCCGCGATCTGAACGAAGCCTGCCCCAAAGACGAATTCCCATTGCCAATCACGGATGTCATGATTGACAATACTTGTGGATTCGAGCGAATGTCCTTTATGGACGGGTTCTCAGGATACAATCAAATCAAGATGTATCCCGATGACGAAAAGCACACCTCCTTCAGGACACCTCTAGGGTGTATTGCTACACCGTCATGCCCTTCGGACTGAAGAATGCAGGGGCAACATACCAAAGGGCCATGAACGTCATTTTCCATCAGCAGATACGCAAAACGGTGGAATGCTATGTTGACGACATTGCAGTGAAAAGCCGCACTAAAGGTGATCACATAGCAGACCTGAAGGTGGTCTTCGACATCATGCGGGCTCATCAATTGAAGATGAACCCCACCAAGTCCTTCCTGGGGGTAGCCAGTGGCAAATTCCTAGGATTTGTTGTGACTTCCACAGGAATCCATTTGGATCCGGAGAAAGTCCGCGCTATCCAAGAGATGCAACCCCCCAGAAGCCTCAAGGAGCTCAGGGGATTACAAGGACGATTGGCGTACATCCGCAGGTTCATATCAAACCTTTCCGGGAGATGCCAACCCTTCGCCAAGCTGATGAAAAAGGGTGTTTCATTCATTTGGGACGACGCTTGTCAAAAAGCATTTGAGGAGATCAAACACTACCTCACCCAACCACCTGTCCTTGCAGCTCCAGTATCCGGAAAGCCGTTTCTGGTATACGTCCGAGCGATGGATCATTCTTTGGGAGCTCTACTAGCTCAGAATGACGATCAGGGACGTGAGCAAGCAATCTACTATCTGAGTAGAACAATGATCGGAGCCGAACATCGGTATAACCCGATCGAGAAGGAATGTTTGGCACTAGTGTTCGCCATTCAGAAAATGCGACACTATCTGGTAGGCCAGACTATAAATGTCATATCAAAAGTCAACCCTCTGAGGTTACTTATGACAAAGCCTTCTTCACTAAATGGCCGGCTGGCAAAATGGGCCATGTTGCTATCCCAGTATGATATGCATTTTCTGCCACAAAAGGCTATTAAGGGACAAGCGGTGGCGGACTTCTTAGCTGAACACCCAGCTTCGAGGGCAGCCAAACTCTATGAGGATCTCCCAGACGAGGCCGCCGAAGTCTGCCTGACTCAGACGTTGTTCGAAAGTCAAGTATGGCAACTTTTCTTCGACGGTGCATCAAGGACAAGCCCAAAGGGACACGTAGTGGCGGGGGTAGGAGTAGTACTTGTCTCCCCACAAAATTATGTGATCCCCGAGCTGTCTCGCTAACGGAGCCTTGTTCCAACAATGTGGCGGAATACAACGCTCTTTTGATTGGGATGCAATTCGCCGATGAGATTGGCGTTAAAATTCTCGAGGCTTACGGTGATTCTAAACTCATCGTCAGCCAAGTTCGCGGAGAGTACGAGGCCAGACATGAAGATCTAGTACCCTACTACAACGCGACAATTCACATGGCCGAAAGGTTTTCAAACTTCTACATCGACCATGTACCGCGCAGGCCAAAATGCACATGCGGATGCACTCGCATCCCTCGCTGCTTCCTTAGCTCTTCCAGCTGGAGCAATGGAGAAAGTATTCGTCTATAGCCACGACCTATACTGTCCAAAAATTCCCTCGGAGACTACCCAGGGTCAGCGGGAGATCGTCGCGGTAAAGAAACACTTGAAGTGTCGACCGCTTCAGGGCTTAAAGACTGGCGATTCCCCTACATTGATTTTGTCTTATACGGCATTCTGCCGAAGACACCAAGGAGGCGGCCGCCATTCGGAGGAAAGCCCCCAAATTCTACTATAATGCGATTTCGCGAACATTGTATCGTCGATCGCATGACGGGATCCTGCTCCGATGCCTCTCATCAAAAGAAGCCCAAGGAGTATTGAAAGAAGCCCACGATGGTACTTGTGGAGCTCTTCAACCTGGCCCGAAATTGGCACATCGACTCCAAAGGTTGGGTTACTATTGGCCCAAGATGATCGCCGATGCTGTCGCTTATGCTAAGAGATGTCACGCCTGCCAAATACACGGCGATTTCATCCATCAAGCACCAGGGTACCTCCACTCTACGACCTCTACTTGGCCGTTTGAAATGTGGGGGATGGACGTGGTTGGCCCTATCAGCCCACCATCATCGAAAGGACATCGGTTCATTCTAGCGATAACCGATTACTTCTCAAAGTGGGCCGAAGCTATCCCTTTGAAAGAGGTAAAATCTTCTAACGTGATCAAGTTCGTGAAACATCACGTTATTTACCGCTTCGGTGTGCCTCGGCGTATCATCCATGACAATGGACCCCAGTTCATCAGCCAGGCTTTCCAGAGATTCTGCGCGAAGTTCAGAATCCAGAGTGTGTCCTCAACGGCATACTATCCTGCTGCTAACGGTCTTGCAGAAGCCTTCAACAAGACTATTGGCAAGCTTTTCAAAAAGTTCGTCTCGAAAAGTCAACGAGACTGGGACGACAAGCTGGGTGAATGCTTATGGCCTACCGCACAACGGTGCGAATCCCGACTAAGGCCACGCCGTTTTCCTTGGTATACGGATGTGAAGCCGTGCTTTCCTGGAGATCAAAATTCCATCTCTCTACGCGTCGCCTTGACAGCGGAGATGACGACCGAGGAGAAGCATCGACAGCGACTCCAGGAACTGGAGGCCTTAGACGACAGGCGTCTGCAAGCCCAACAGCAGATCGAGCTCTACCAGGCTCGAATCACCAGAGCCTTCAACAAGAAAGTTAAAGTGCGAACTTTCAAGAAAGGCGACCTTGTCTTAGCCGTCCGAAGACCTATGGTCATGACGCACAAGACAAAAGGAAAATTTCAGCCCAAATGGGAGGGACCGTTTGTAGTAGAGTCAGTCTACTCAAATGGGTCATATCGCCTCATAACTTCAAATGGCGATACACTCATGATGCCGATCAATGGCAAATTCTTGAAGAAGTACTATCCTTAATAGTACTCTTCCTCCGATCAAGTTAAAAGTACACCTCTGATCAAACATCCGACGCCCTCGACGGCTAAGGATAGAGGAAAATGTTGGCCTTTAAGCCCAACATAAGTCCTCGACAACTCACCATGCTGAGGGGAATAGCATGGCTAGCCCAACTCAAACGGTAGTTGGTAAAGGCATGTCAAACCCGTTGACAGCTGAGGATTTGCTAAAAATCCTAAGGGACACGTTCCCATTTGATCCGACGCCCTCGACGGCTAAGGATAGGGGAAAATGTTGGCCTTTAAGCCCAACATAAGTCCTCGACAACTCACCATGCTGAGGGGAATAGCATGGCTAGCCCAACTCAAACGGTAGTGGTAAAGGCATGTCAAACCGTTGACAGCTGAGGATTTGCTAAAAATCCTAAGGGACACGTTCCCATTTGATCCGACGCCCTCGACGGCTAAGGATAGGGGAAAATGTTGGCCTTTAAGCCCAACATAAGTCTTCGACAACTCATCATGTGAGGGGAATAGCATGGCTAGCCCAACTCAAACGGTAGTTGGTAAAGGCATGTCAAATCCGTTGATAGCTGAGGGTTTGCTAAAAATCCTAAGTGGACTCGAGTCCACTCTTTCCTCCAAAATCCCTTACCAATTCTCGTCCATAGAATGATAGGACCACAAAATGCAATCATTACTACGTTAACACTATACCTCTGGTAATGAATACTCTTTGTGAGTATAAACTTGGCTTGTTAACTCTGCATAGAGTAACAAACTCTCAAATTTGCCAAGTTAACACTATACCTCTGGCATTTCAAATTTCACTTGTCAATTCTCATCAATAGAATGACAGGTCCTCAAATTGCTCTTATCACGAGCCAATTCTTGTCAAGTTAACATTACACCTCTGACAAACTACTGTTTAAGTTAACATTACACCTCTAAGCAGTACATCGAGTGCCTGTCAAGTTAATATCACACCTCTGATAGTCACCTTTCTTCAGACTTCCATATCGAAGCTGAAATGGACGATGCCAAGTTAACACTACACTTCTAGCATCCGAGTCATCGCTAAGTTCAACAATACACCTATGGCCATGACCGTTCCTCGACTTCCTCGTCTAAGTCGAGATGACCAATGCTAAGTTCAACATCACACCTCTAGCATTACCTCACTGTTAAGTTAAACATTACACCTATGACAGTGACATTCTGAGGAGTTAAGTTATACACACCTCTGACTCACATCCTTGTCGAGTTAACACCACACTTCTGACAAGACTATCTCCAACCGTTAAGTTAATATCACACCTCTAACGGTAAAAGCTTTACTAGATTCCTCGCGGGTCTAGTTTCACTTGTTATTCTCTTCAACAGAATAACAGGTCCACCTAAAGACATTGTTAGGTTAACATTACACCGCTGACAATGTTTTATCAAATTCCCCAGCTGACCTTGAATCAAGTCAATCCAGACACTTGACAAAAGTTCACCTTCTCTGGGAGTACGCATTCCCCCTGTCACTTTCTTTTATAAAGTGGCGGGTCCACCAAAATCATTCTTTTGCTTCTAAAACAAAACATTCAAGACAACAGAAAGAGGCAAAAAGAAAAGTGTCACTTTTATTCATATCCAAACACATGAAAGTGATACAAAACGCTCTCTTATACAATAAGATTGAGTGTTACAATTAAGGAGTACAAAGAAGTCCCTCTCTCTCTCTGAGGCCGTACTCACTCCTTGAAGCCGCATCTGATCCTAAGTGCATGATGTCTGAAGAAGTGCCAAATTGTGGCGACTGTTGGAACCGATTGCACTTTGATGCACGACGCCAACTTCGAAAGCGCCCTAGCTGACTAAGCCAGGAGCAATGGTGTTCTTGAGGTCCGGTGGCAACAGAAGAGCCTGCAACCCTCGTTCAAGAGTTGATCTTTCCCCCGCAGGCCATCCAAAGGACATGGACTGTCCTTGATGTTACTTCTGGGATAGGAGAGGAAGAGGATCCTCTCCGCCACCGCAACCGCCGGAACCTCCTCGCCATCATACTTGACCTGACCATCTCTTGCCATCAGGCAAGAGTGGTGCAGGAGATCTGAAGAGACCTTGGCGAGATTGGGTCCTCGCCAGAGATATAATTTTACTCTCTTACAAACGACGAGGACCATAATTTACTCTCTTACAAACGAACATTGAGCAAGCTCGCCGGTTGAAGCACTCTTCCAGGAGACCAGCGAACCTGCAAAGAACAAATAAGAGAATCAGAAAAATCTGGAACTTAGTATACTTTAACAAAAGAAAACTAAGTAACAGATGCGGCAGTCATTGAAGACTTCAGACGCGGAAATGATCTGCACATTCAAACCACCGCGTCAGCAGAAACAGACGCGAGTCAAAACTGTGCCACGCCCAGGATTCAAACGCTCGGTCTCAGTTTGCACCCGCGTCTAATGTACTAGACGCGGAAAAACTTCAAACGCCGAAAATTGCCATCTCTCTGTGGGGGAACAGGAGTTGCAAGATTCAGGTCTGAAACGCGCCAAGGCAAGACCATGAGCAAAGCCAGCGTCAAGAGCCCGCGTTCAGGGAAGTTCAAGTCACCGGCACAAATTCCAGAATAGGAATGCACCAGGATTTCATTCAGATGGCTATGCCAAAGTACAGGCTACGAACATCATCGGGGTGACATACCAGCAGAGGCCTCTGTCCAGAGTTGGCCACTCTGCATCCAAACGCGGGCGCGTAAGATGATCCGAGAGAGGATTCCTTCTGAAGAGACCAAACAGAGACATGAGAGCTCTGGGTCATCTTCATCCACAGAGTCACCTTCACCCATGAAGACGGTTCTCTGAAAGAAACTCAAGGCGTGGTCTCTCAGAGCAAACAAAGAAAACAATCCAAGTTTGGATTATTGAAGAGGGGGCACACCCTATTTATAGGCAGTCCCTAATAACTGTCATTAATGGTGCATCAATCGGAACCGTCGCGCACGACTGTCAAAGCCCAATAAAGGACTGACGCGTGGAACGTGCTTTGGAAAACCGACGAAGAGCGCCGGTTTTTCAACCGCCAGCGTCGGTTCTGCATGCAAGGGCATTAACGCCTGAATCCAATGAGAAACGGACGCGTGGATAACTGCCTTGGGAAGCAACGGATGACCCGGAACCCCAATCGACAGTGAAGACTTGACGTTCAAAGATCTCCTAAAAATCTTTTAAGTCATGCTGCATTGAACGCAGATGGGAAAGTCGCTCGAGGCTGCGTTATCCCGTGTCTGCTCGATCCGCGTCTTTCTTAGCAAGACAGATTCGCGTTATCAGAGCCGCGTTTCACTCTGTGATTGACGCTGCGTCTCACTCCATGGACTGACGACCGCGTCTCACTTTATGGATCAATGCTGCGTCTCATCAAGAAGACCGCGTATCAATCTGAGATTGACGCTGCGTCTCATCAAAAGGACTTAGTAAATCTAAGTTCCTGTGGACTGACGGCCGGTCTCATTTTATGGATCAATGTCGCGTCTCATTAAGAAGACTCAGAGTCAAGGCCGCGTTTCATTAACAGAACTTAGTCTTACCTAAGTTAATATTCACAGCCAGTTACCAAGGAGATTGGATTCGCCTACAGCTGAGCAAAGAAGATGGAGCAAAATTTTTCAAACTTTTATTATAAACAGTAAAAGTGGATACAAACACTCTAAACAGAGTGTCCTCTTCTTTACAAAAAAAGGGGGAAAAGAAAAGAAGGCTAAATGTCCTGGTTCGCCAAGGTACGGATTTGTTCCCTAAGGCGGTGAATCTCGTGTTGGCGCGTCCTTTCAGCTTCCATAATAGCCCGGTCCCGCAGCTCCTCTTCGGATAAGAAATTTCTTGCGGCCAGCTGCGTTCGCAGAGATTCCACCCTGGAAGAATGTAGAGACAGACTCTCTTCAGCTCGCGCCTTAGCAGCTTGTTGCTCCTCTAGCTGCTTTTTGATGGTAGCAAGCTTTTCCTCATTGAGCGCAAGCACAAACTTCTGCCTTGGCAATGGTTGTCCCGAGCCCTGATGATGACTTGCTCTGTGCTCTGCATGACAAGCTCGAATTCCCTTGAATCGCCAGCTAGTTTCTGACATTCAGCCTGGGAATATTCGAGATTGCGGATCTCTGCAGCGATTTGTGCCTGCCTCCTCCTCGCTCTGTCGCTCTCTTGAGCAGCTAGGAGCCTAGTCAGGGTGGCCTGGGCCTCACTAAAAGAGCCAGCATCTTCCAAAGACTCCAGCTCCTGCAGGTAGTCTCCCAGTTGCTCTACCACCCGTAGACACGCCTTGGCAAGTGAAGGGCCTCCGGTTAATTCGACGTTCACGGCCAGATTTTTAAGAAGCATCTGGGCAAATTGGAACGAGCTATTCCCACGTAGGATGAGATCAATACATGATCCCATCGAAGCGAAAGAATTGCTGCACCATCTGACGTGCCAGTTCCCCCATGTCTTCACCACCTAGGAAGCTTCCCGACCCCTTTTCTGTCACAGGATAGGGGATATAAGGCGGATCTTCTCGCACAAGAGTCGTGCTGGCCGTCGAGACAGCAAGAGCTTAGACCGGCGCTGACGCTTCCGG